>MNPL01003788.1:6147-17362 GCA_002081605.1 Tropilaelaps mercedesae | reverse complement strand
ATGTATACATATATATATATATATATATATATGTATACATAACCTTGGTCGTCAGATAAGCCAACACTATGTCCTACATTAAAATTTATAAGTTAGAACTGACACTGAGTTTATCTATTTTTTCTTTTCAGGTGAGTGCGGATGAGAATCTATGGATGTAATGAACCCCACTTTTCTAGTTGATCATAGCCTGTTTAACACAGACAGATCTAGATACCATGTTTAAGATGTTTAACGTAGTTACTCTTTAACCACGTTAAACAGCCTTCGTATGGAAGTGGAGAAGCTTAGCAGATTTTCTGATGCTTCTGAAGAGACGATTCTAAGATCCGATAAACAAGCCTTTAAAGTTGTGCATAACTATTGAAAGAGATACGCTGAAATTGCACAACACCCATCTGGAACGAGTCTACTCGCCAATTTATTGTCTTCACTTTCTTCGGGTCACGCAAGTATAACTAAAGCGCCATTTTGGTGTCGAATCATAGGGAAGCAAATACTGTTTGAGTTGCCCAAAGAATAGCAACAAGAAGAGGTCAGGTTCACCGTTGTTACTTGAGAGAAGAAGCGGGAGCGAGTGTACGGTGCCGCTAATCAACTCTGCACAGCGCGCAGCAAAGTGATGGTGATCTAGTTAACACAGTTGAAGTTTTTTCTTTCTATAGACGAGAGCTTTTTTCTGTATGTAAGTATCCACCCCCCACAGGAATTGTCCCATCGAAGTGCATAAGCCACGTCATCGTTATCTTTTCTTCGTGGAAGTGGATAAGAACGACGGTCAGAAGAAGCTTATACACCTGATATACTTGTAGTGAAAAGTCTCCTGGATGATCATGAAGAGTTTATCTTCAGTTCAAGTATGTGCCATCATCTTTTTTTTTTATGGCCGAGACGCATTTGGCTAAATCTATCCTGTGCATAGAGGAAGCAAAGCGGGACCAATGACTGGCCAGCAGGTCATGGTGGCAATAGTACACGTTCATATGTGACAATGGCGAGGATCTTACACATCTTGCTCTACATCCTAGGATGCTCGCCGAGCCAGGAAATCAATTGAGCCAATAGCAAAATGAGACGAAGCCAAAGATAATGCGCATACATACGAGCAGGTATTAGGGGCGGCTTCTATCAAGCAACGTAGTTTATTTCTGATATTTCTATTCTTAGGGCTGTGATGTGATTGTGTAGTGCGTGACAGGAAGGATGCAACGGCGAAATCCTATAGTTTTACGAATGCTCAGTGCCTGTAGAGAGGCAAGCAGAGGATGCTCAGAGATGCTCAGCGAATACTCCGAAAATCAGCATAACGCCGCCTGATACAGATGCGCATGCTGAGAGATAAATTGCACATTTGTTGCTCACTGAGTAATGACGTTCTGACCACATCTGTTTTTATCTATGCATTATGCCAATGTGGCAAAACCCCATTACTTCTCTGGGGCCTGTTTGTAAGTATCCGTTGAGTAGGGTTTTTATCTTTAGTCTCACGCCGTGCCGCCACTGCTCCGACATTGCCTCAAAATGGTAAAGACAAATGTTCACGATGAATATAGGCATATTAGTCCGGAAGAAACTCATCTAGAAGCCAGCCAGTGCACTGGCCCGTGATACTACCCGGTGAAAGAGAGAGACAGATCAACATATATGCAAATGCTGAAATGTAGGCCCGATCTCGGAGTGTATTCACCCTGAACTTGACCGCATCTTTGTACGCGGACTACTTCGGGTGCTGGTGGTATGAGTACTAGCAACGAGGGACCCTTGGATTAGAAAAGAGTTATTTCTCAGGGCAGGCAACATCGCTGCCGCCGTTGGCAGCCAGATTGTGGATGCAGGGCCCAACCACACCCACGGAATAGCCACAGTTCCTGAACCCTACCTAAGTCTGTTGGACCTCAAGCTCTTCGCTCTCATAGACAGAGCAGACAGTTGGGTTTAAGATGGGTGACTGGGTTCATCTTGGCGGAGTGCTGATATCTCCCATTTAAATACGAGAGAGACGGAGAAAAATATCTCAATAGGGAGTTAGTCTGGCTTGCTTGTTAGGGAATTGCCGCTGAAGCTCGTCGTCTGGTAAGTACGAATGAACGTTGCAAAGATGACTTTGGGGTGGCTAACACTTTCGTTTCTACTGTTTGCGTATGGGCTGATGTTGCTAGAGGCGTGGCTCCATCGTGATATTCATATTCGTTCCGAAGAGATTCTTATTTATTGGCTTATTTATTTCTGTTTGGTGGAGGACGCATAGTAAAAGAATCAAAACCGGTTTTCTTTTATCAATACTATTTATCTGTACTTATTCTTCTTTGTGTGAACGACATAAGAACAATAGGTCGATTTATACCCTGAAACTCCTTCAAGTGCGACCATCGGTTTTCGGTGAAAAGGCCTCAACGGTTTACTCCGATCATTCTACCTCAGGAGAATTTTATCAAAAGCTTTTTTATACTCTTGTGGAAGCTGTCGCTAAGGGTAGAATGCCGCAACGGGGCAATAAAACCGTATGTACCTTGCGATAATACACGAATAACTTGATTAAGTTTGTGTGTCGATGAAGATAAGATTCGAATGGGTCCAGAACCCATGTCCTGCAATCGGTACCATGAGGAGGAATCTATGTTATTCGAAGATACAGTTTTGAGTAAAATGGTAGGAACTACCGAGAATCTCCGATGCGCATGTATCAGATCAGACAGTCAATCACAAGATTCTGCGCTCCACTCTTAATATTTCTTTCACAAAAGATCCTGATAATTGCCAATGACTACGTAATTATGGATTGCGTTAGCATAAACAAGTCGTGAGCAGACCAGGGCTTTAATATTATGACTAAAACGCGTATCAATCTACCCCAGCGTTACAAGTATATAGTGGTTGCATTTGTTGTTGTTGAAGCGTTTATCCCAAATGTGTATTCTCGTTTCAACCAAATTTGAATATTCTAAGTATGTGCTCTCTGTGCTTGATTGTTTCGGACAAATTCATATCGGTGGTAGCATGAATTTAATTCATACACCAGCCTGACTGTATCTGCCTGTCGATCCGTACTTCCGTGCAATACCCCACGCTTAGAGGTACCTCCAGCCACTGCGCACATATGTATATTTATGCAGCTCTAAATAAACCCCGATTTGACGACATACATGCGAGGCTAGCCTCAATTTATTCGTCTAGTTTTCCTGAGATTGCATGCTAGGCTCAGCTATCTAACTGGGCCTGCTTTTGAACTGGCTACGTTTCACATGATTTTGGTTTAGTACGTTTAATAGACGAAATTTACCATTCAAAACGATGCCCTAAAGACCCAGTAAGACAGCCGTGAGGTGCTGTCTCAACCGTGGCCTAATTCGACGAATCGCCTGCATAAGTCCTTAATGCAGGGCTACAGTATCGATGAAGTTTTAGCCGTCGAAAATTCTTCAGTGAACTCCGTTGTGGAACAGAGCATTATTGCAAACGTATGTCACCGCATACGCAGAGCTGTTCGACTTGTCAACTGCTGAACGAGCGCCAGCCAAAAGCGTTCGGCAACTAGGCAGAAATATGAAAGTTTCCATTAAAATGGGTGTAAAAATTGTATCTCGCCGGTGGCTGCACCAAGTCTGCATGAGAGAAGAAAGCCGGTTGGAAAAAGCTAGATAAATATCAGAGCTCGGACGGCGATTCTGTATTGGACCGTTATTGAACCCTCCGGATCCAGCGGAAAAGTCGGGCCACTGCGACTGGAACCGATAACGACAGCGTGATTTTCTCGATTCATGTTTATTTTACCACCCACCACTGGCCCACCCGTGTCCGGTCAACTTTCTCCCCAGCGACTGCTACAATACGATGCGATTTATGCATACGGACTGTTGCCGTTGCCACCCGGGGCATACCAATTCCTACATGCCGACCAATTATAGCAAGCTCTTCACAATACAAAAGCAGCAATCAAAAATATGATCGAAATACGGATAGAACGTGTTGTGCACTAGGTTGGCGAATAGCCATGCATATGCTGGCTATTACCGACGTCACGTGGTGAAGTTAACCTTATATCCACTTTATGACGCTGATGTAGCTTGGACGGTCACAGAACTAAATAAACAGGATGCCATTTTCGGGGCCGCAATGTATTTAGATCCATCATCTGTACCGACTTCGGTTATAGTCTTGACGTGTAGTTGTATGCGCGTTTACGGTGCATTTTTTGAGCTTCACCTTGCCCTTTATGTGCGTGTGCTTAAGTGAGTCACAGATGAGAAAGAGTCTAAAGCACCGTTATCGATGTACTCATTAGTGCGAAATTTGCGCGCGACTTTCACGGAACGTGTTTCCGTGTGTCACACCGACTAGATTGAGTGCTAGCGATTTGTCTTGATAGACGCCAGGTAGAGCGCCAGGTAATTAGTGGCGGCACGAGACGTTGCGCTGCGACAGATGCACATGGCATTGCGACAGATGAGTAATAATGAACAGAAAAGAATGACCGGCTAATATGAACGCGAAGGTAGCACAGCACTTGCCTTGTATAAACTGTCTGGTGTCACAGGTGCAGGTACAACTTGGCGTATTTCGTTCTGTCTACAGCCGTATATGGTGTTGCTAGATATAGCGATAGTGATAATACATGTAATCTCTATAAAAATATACCCACTTCATTATGGAAGGAGCGCGTTCGGAGCAAACCTGTCCGGGATGGAGAAGAGAACTGCTGCAAGCCATCTATTAGATGCGAATGTAGCTAAGATGACTTTGCAATGTACATTATGTGCACATATGAAAAGCGGACCAAACGACTCTGGCATGCATGCATCATGTTTCTGTGATGGTGCCATGTGGATTTTAGCAATCCAACAACTTTGTCGTCTATTGTTTGACGGGAAAGTATTTAAAGCTTTGCAGTCAATCTGGGGCCAGTCGTATTTTACTTCCTGCGACCTTGACCGAATATAACTACCTGTTTATTAATCGCCTATATATATACACAATGATATATATATATGTATATATAGGGTGCGCTATAAGTAGCTCTACGGGGCTGTAGTATAAACGGCTCACTGCTTAAAAAACGTGTCCAATAAGATTTAGATGATTCGTGGTATTGAAAAACAGATTTCTAGATTTCATGGTGGGCATGTCGTTGGCAAAACAAAGAAGCCTTCGCTCCAAAGAGCGTTTCCTTGGCTAGCGGGCATTGTTTGTGGACAAGGAAAATATTTCGATATTTTGACAGGCTTATTTACTCATGTGCGAAAGGATGTCACTCAGCTTCAGAAAATTCGCTAGTGGTCTAGGTGCATTTCAGGATGTTGCTTAAATTCGCGATTTTTTGTTGCTTGATGTTGCTTGAAATGTCCATTTTTGTTTCTGTCGTCCTTAACGAATTATCAAACATTGAAATATTAGAACTACATGAATAACTTCTCGGCTTATTTGGTCATGCCACGTACGTCGTTATGCCTTACGCTCAAACTAATGCTAACTAACGGCAGCAAGAACGTAACCACGAATGGAGTTTACTTGCATGCAAGTAGATGTGTGTCAACTGGTTAAATTATATTTGAAAACAGCGGCTAAACATATAGGGATAGCAACCGTTACGCCTCTCTTGTTTACCGTGTGCAGGGTCGGTGAAGGTCTACGGCTGCATGCGGTGGTGTTGAACTAGGCAACCGATGGCCAGGCCCTGTTGTCAACCCCCATAGAGAAATCGTAGTCTCGTAGAGGTGCAGGCAAGCGCTTAGGCAAGATAAGTCCTGCGGCTGCGCTCCCATGTAAGTTTTGAAAGCGAAAAGGTTTGATAAGGAAAAGTAGGGCCAATAGGGTTAGATGAGTATCTCTCTGTCTGAACGTCAGTTGCTAAGCTTCTTCTCCCAGTGGGCTTTACTTTGTCGGGGATTGCATTCCCATATCCTCCTTCTTCGTTTTACTCTCTCTGACCCCGTCCACCCACTCACCCAGATCCTAGTTGTTGAACTCAGTCAGGCGACGAGTTGGTCTCCGGATCACACACGCAACGACCATCGCCGCCGGAACTGCATTCCTTTCGTTGCATCGGGTCCAAAGTCAAGGCAATCAAAAAGGTTCTCCGGAAACCTCATCAGGAGCCTTTACCAGAGTCATAAGGTCGGCTAAATTGAGCAGCGTAATGCAGCGTCCTCTTTTGTAAATGGTAATAATGCTTGTGTGTAATATATTCGAATTGCATTTCGATCATCAGCCGGTCGTCAATGCATCGAACCTATGGATCTGTTAACGGCAGCACGACATTTGAGGATTTTGAATAGCAAGTTGAAAGTGTGAATAGAAAATATTTTTATTTGGGGAATGTGTAAACTGTCAGTGGCTTCCTGGGCGAGCTTTGAAGTGTGTCCTATGGCTGTAATGCCTTCATCCCATGAGTTCCTTTCAAGCGCTTTTGAGGCGGGTTATCATGTGCAACTAACCTGAGTCCCTTCGAACTGTCCAGAGATAACGATCGCTACATTTCAAAGGCATAATATAGTTTCAAAATTATCTGATTATATATGCTCTCTTGCTCTTGCCTTTCTTCTAGGTGGATGTCTCGTTAAAATACACAAATAAAAATATTAGCACAAAATCATCCTAACCTGCGCCCATGGCCTGTAGTCGAATTCATCACAGCCTCAATATGCGGAATTTAAATATTACCGCCTTGATAAGACAATAGTAATTGTTCGTGTCTTCTGTCCAATCACTGTTGCCAAATTCCGCAGGAATCGTACGTTATAGCGATCATTAATTTCTCACTCTCGAAGGCGAAGTACTTCAAAAATTCTTCTGCGTCTGGTCTTGGCGTGCCCGCGTTATTGTAGCCCAGCCGATACGCAAGCAAAATGACGTTCTAAAGAATTCCTATTCATGTTCTTCTTTTTTCTCTTCCATGAGACCATGCGGACGTTGTTTAAAGTGAAGGGCCCATTTTACTATTCCGTACATGAGTTAAGATTTCGTTTCTACGTTAATCCATTTTATTCCTCTTTCTCGCGTGTACCACCCCATTAGATAGAAGCGCGCCAGGCCCGAGGCCAGGGTCGAGTTGACGTCTAATGCTTGCTCCTTATTCTCCATGTCTCTCGCTACACGTCACAGCGATATACAAGTATTTCAAAAACGACGCTAATATGCGGGGTTGTCCCCCTCCAAGCCAAGTCCGATGCCTAAATGTATTAAGGGTATAGTAGGGCGCTTGTTTGGAGATTTTATATTTGTATTTATTCTCGGTGGATCAATCCACATCTGGATTTAAAGCTGCGCCGGGGTCTCCTCCACGGTACGTTCTGAGTACTACTTCATTACTGAATGGCAGCGGAGGTTCCTGCAAGCGTGTGACGAAGCTTTCATTTCTACTTGTAACTGGCACAGTAAGTGTAACTATATACAAGTGTAACTTCGAATGTTTTTGTTTGCGACCTGGCACATGCGTTGAAGGTTCCTGGTTTGCGACACAAATCTGAATGCGAAACCAAAAACAAATGCGTCGGAAGTTGTACGCTTCAGAGAAGGCCCTACTCAAGCACTCCGGATGGGTAAACATCTTTTTTTTTTAATCAGAAATGCTCTTATATTTGGCTTTGGCAAACAGTTCAGCAACTGTGGATTACGTTAGCAGTTTGGGTTCCAGCTGCTTCCCAAGTCCCAAGAGGGTCAAAGCGCGATATATTAGATTGCTCGAACTAGGAAGTTTATTATTTTGAAGTAACTAACCATTCTGATAAAAACGGGTTTTCATATTTGTTTAAACATAACAAGCTACTACAGAATCTTTTGTCTATCTACATCAAAAATATAACTCTACGTTTCAACTCGGATGCGCAGCTTTTACAACTAGTTGTGGTTTTAGGTGAATTATAATTTGGAAATAGTTGTGCCAATACATCGAACATTATATCAAATAACGACCGGCAGATGTACCAAACAACTATTTACAGGTCATGTCCCCACATACTTGTGCTACTCCTTTTCTATAAATTCGGGTAAACTAAAAGAAGTGCTTTTATATTTATTACATTTATAAAATAGTTCTTTAATTTATCAGTTAGCCGCTAATCTCGTTTCGCAGATAAAGCGGCTCTAAGAATGTCTATACTATATGCACTTGATGACAACACGTGACAAATGACAACCCACAAACCAAACACAATTTTAGCAGCCCTAGAATTTTTTGGCAATTTAGTCATCTCAGCATACAGTGACAACACAAATTCTCTAGATCCGTCGGATAGGCGCGGGAGAAAGGAAAACAGGTTTTTGCGATTGCCAATGTTGACAGTCTCGCCGCGCTATCACGATAGTGCGCGGAGAGTTCTCTACTCGAAACGGTTGACGTCGCTCGTTGCTCCATCCATTCCGTTCTGCTTCTGAAACTGATTGAATTCTCCCTTGGGTGGGTATCGTGGGGACGAAACTCTTTTCCGTCGATCACTGGCAGAAACGCAAAAGCGGATTACGCTTGGCGGGTGATATGTCGCTGTTTTATTTGCTGAGCTCCACAAAATCGGCTCATTACGTTACCTAAACTGCGTAATACTCCCACCCCGAGGAAGGGAGAAGGAAGCTGAGGAGAATAAACGGAGAAGGAGATTATCGGGCAATATTATCATGATGATTATTATTTTCTTCTTTCGTAGTGAGCCTCAGGAGCTAAGCCTACGTATAGGGAATGTCGATTGGTATCCGCCTTGCCTATTCCTAAGATAAAGAACGGATAAGGTTGCGCAAACGGCTGTGCTTCTTTTCGGCGGGCTATTTAAAGTTAACTCTCTGGAAATAGTGCGCTCTGTCTAACATCGTAGAAACACGTTACTTTGATCGAGATGCCGATGACGCTTTACCCCACCTCCTACAGTTTGCGTAATTAAACACCGTACGTCACGTAACGTGCTCTAGAAAAGAGTACGCATTGAATTCCATGAAGACAGCTTGGGTGTGACTGAGAATGCGTATCTATGACGTCTGCGACACGTATTATTGCAGCAATAATAGATGTCACAGCAGTTGGATGTAGACGGGGAGGAATTGGTGGTCTGTCACGCAGTACGACACAGTTACAAACTGATTTTTGTCAACCTCAAACGCGCACACCTTAGATGGTGTGAGCTCCTGATTTTCTCGAGAGAGTAGGCCATTAACTATAGGCAAGCGGCAGACCACATGTGCGTGGCAGCTGGGTTCTCTGACAACAAATGGCCAGTCAATAATAGTGAGCTAGTAGTTAGGTCTTTCGACGACGGGTGTAACAACAAATGCAACGATTAGTGAAAGCTAAGCGCTTCACTAATTGAAAATCAAAAAGGTGACATGAGTCGTGTTAATCTTAGCTGTGGGCGGCGGGTCCGACTTTTTCAGAAATGTCGGCAAGCGAGTTCTGAGGACGTGCGTCAAAAACTGCTTCGAGAACATCGTTCTGAATGGTCTCGATTCTGTGAAACGCTGCTTTGTATCTGGAACGCTGAGCACAGACTGCAAAACATCGAAGGGCACATTTGGTATTGTTCAAGCTGCCATCGATTGGAGTTCCGTGCTCACGAGGATAGGGAGGTGTCGAAGTAGAAGCAATTACGCCCAACAGCCACTGGAGTCTTTTGCGATGGGTGCATTGATGTAAAATGTAACTCGTATTGACACCAAATCGAATGAATTCAAAATCCTTTACCACCCTTTCTACGTTTGCCATATCGGCCCTGGGTTCCGCTCCAAAAAACGGATACGAATGAGAGTAGAACCGCACCTCGCTCATTGTTTCTTTGTCAGCCACAAATACACAATGTACTGGCATGGGGATATTTTTTCCCTGATATGGCCTAGAGATGTTTAGCTAAAGGCAGTGCTTTGTCGAGCTTATCGCTTCACCTTATCGGTCAAGTAGAGACGGTTATAATCCTTGAGAACTTAACAAATCCACAAGTTAAACAAGATCTGAGTTGACATGTGCTGTCCTAACGGTAGGTGTGTGTGTAACCATGAAAAAATACGAAGGCGAAATGTTGTCATCTCTTGTTTTATGCCGTGTAATCAACCGCACGGTAAACAGCGAGATGGTGCTTCGTGGTGTGCGTCGATGTATTCGTGTGTCTCCTTGTTTAGAGAGTATAGGACTGAATGGAAGAAGAAAGCTAGATGCAAGTGAAGTTCTTCTCCGACAGGCGCGGACCGCTGCTGGAGAGCCGATCTAATATGTCCGAGAGGCACTACCGAGACGAATGGACAGCTAGGCTTAGACTAGCCTTAACTATTGCCAAGATCACAGGACTTGCCCGTTACAGGGACAGAGGTGGGAACGGGTACATACGAGGCTATGCATTTTGTTCAAGTATTTTGTAGTTGCATATGTACCACAAGACAAGCTGGAGGGGAAGAAGATATGGCAGGAGGAACATATGTAATTAAGACATGCAAACAGTGTTCACACACCCGTACGAGACAGCCGGCCACTCAGCCAGGCAACACTATCCGAAGTGTGCCCATCATATGCGATACCTAGGTATTGCTAAGAGGACATTACCAGACTCACCATTTTCCTATGAGTGACAGGGCAGAAACTCAAATTACCTATGCATCTTAAGAATCTCGATAGCGACGTCTCTCTACCTTGCTGGGACTAGAAGGGTCCAACATGGTAATGAAGGAGGAAAGTTGCCGCGTATTGCCGTGTCTTTGGCGTACTACCAAAAGCAACACTTTATCCTAAGACAATGCTTGATTCACTAGAGACAACAGCATACTTATACATGCTGTGGCAGTGCCGACAGATCTAGGGCTAAATATTGATTTATAGTTAAGGGAAACGAGTTGGGATGAAAGACGCAGCCATGGCTTTGCAGCAGACGTTTCTATTCGGTTCAATAGATATAATCACAGTGGGAGGAAGGACGAATGCAGTTCCTGTCATGCGTCTTGAAAATTATAACGAAACGCATTGTAGAATGACGCCTTTCCAATTAAGGGTACAAAATGGCACTTTCCAGCGCCGCGTAATAGCCTTGTTGGAACAAGTATCTACTATAACTCCAGAGGCTTCGTAATGAGGCTGATTAAGGTCGAACTTGCGACATCCAGCCTAGATTGGCCGCATAATATCTGCGTATCAATATCCGGCTGGTTTATTGCGGACTGAAGTTTTTCCTTCGGTAAAATTTTATCAAACCTGTTTATTATTGCAACATCCGTCCTGGTCGGCTTGTTGGTTTCCGGTAGATATGGTCCACGA
>MNPL01003786.1:10804-76041 GCA_002081605.1 Tropilaelaps mercedesae | reverse complement strand
AAAACAGTGCCATCCTGAATGAATGGATCACCCTAAATGCTCCGCCAGATACATCTAAAAATATCTGTCCATGTGCGCGTATATATATATATATATATATATATATATATATACATGCTTGTGTGAATATGTATATATAACTGTATATAACTTCGTAATTACACTCAGCCCGCGTGTGTCTACTTGTGTGCATGTACGTATTTATCGACCCAATGGTAAAAAACGTTCAAAGGAAACGACACAATGGTAAATTGTACCGGAGTACCAGCGACGTCCTAAGCCGGCAGCCCAACCACATCTAAGTATTTACCGCTATTTCTTATCATCTACCGGGTAGCACTCACTTCGCACCATATCACCTACTACCTAAATGAGTCACCAGAAACTAAAAAAGTGATTTTAACTTGAAGTCAGACTAAAGACGAGCGTCGAAGAAACGGTTTTACGCAGATCTGCCGTCAACGATTACATACTCAAATCAGTCTATGGCCTCAGAGGCCAGTTACGGTGACTGCTTCGCAGCTTCTGTGGTATTATCCTACAAGCAGGGTTGAAAAGGCCTTCCAAAAATGGCTACAATTCTTTTTTTCTGAGGAAGGACGAAGCACCTCCCCGCACATCCCCAGATTTGTCCTGGGAAGATACTTGTTTTCCCAACCGGAAGAAGTTTTCAACTTGAATTAGACTATTGCTAAGCTTCGCGAGCGAATTAAACAATGTAACAATCTCCATTCGAGTCAGCTCCAGTCCCTCATCCGAAAAAAGTATCTTCAAAGCTGTACCCAATCCCTGCGTTTGTAATTTTCCCCACAAGCGGCATTTGTCACAACCTACACAGTCCATAATCGTCGAGATATTAAGAAAGTGCTGCCGAAATTCTTCTTTGAGCTTCAGTGTCTCCTGACATGAGCCTATGAACATCCTACTCTCGTTGAAATGCGACTTAAACTCGCCCACCGTTGCGAGAAACCTGTTTATAGCTTGCCGTGTGTCTTCGGTGTCCTCAGGATTCGATGTATAGAACGGGGCTTTACCAAGGAATGAGGACGCCTTGTGAATCGCTCGCAATTCAAGCAAGTAGAGAAAATAGAGATTCCTCAAACGGCGTGGTCCTTCGCCTTTGGTTCTTGACGCCGAAAAGCGATTTTTGAACTCTTCGAAATTGGGTCCCCACATAGGCTCACTAGGCAGGACAAGACGCCCCATTTTGGGCAAGTAGTACTCCGCGCATAAATGAATGTTGATCGAGGCGTGTAGACCAGAGATAACCCGGTAGAAAACGCGTTTCTCGAGGCACATCTGTTTTAGGTCGAGGACGTTGCCCTGTGGGCTCTTGAAACAATTTTCTTCATAGATACTTTTCCAGACACGATTCGCCGAAGGACCAGCGTAACCAGTGAACCGTTCTGGGTTGAGTAGAAGATCGACGTACGAAGCGTTCGACGAGTTCTCATCGTCGAATACACAAAAGTCTTGTAGGCTTGCATCATGCTTGCGCCATCTCTCGAACTCTTTCAGACTCTCCTCCGAGATAGTGACATCAATTTTTCCCAATGTGCGATTGTGCTTTTTACAGGACGCTTGATTCTCCTGCTCGATATTGTTGCTTTCTTCATCTCCTTTTAGCCCACCAAGGTTACTTCGCACCGTTGAACTTGCCGTTTTGTTGCGATCCTTTAATGCTTTGTCAGAAACCCCGAGGGTTGGTTGCACAGTGGTTGCCATCGTAACTCTACATTCAGCTTGGGTTGTTGTGGTAGGTCTTACATTCGTCGTGGAGGCCTCGGTCTGCTCAACGGCGGGCGGTGAGGTTGCGTCAGCTTGAAGTGACGCTGATGTCACTATTCCTTCAGTACGCGCTCGTTCGTAGTATGGCAGTTCTCCGATCGGCTCAAGTGATTCTTCTGTAGACGTTTGTGGCTGGCTCGTTTCGAGCGGTGCGTCCTCCTCGGTTTCGCCAAACCCGGAGCCCAGTCGAAGTCTTTCAGCAACGACGAATGGAATGTCCTCCGCATCGCACGTCTCTACCGAGCAATCCTTCAAAGCACACGTTGAATCGTCGTGCCAATAGGGGCACTCTTTAGTGAGGTCCACTTTGAAATATCGGAAATAGTCTTTATGAACGATATCCTGAATTTGTGGGTAGATTCTGAACGAGTTAAACTGCTCAAGTTCGCCCACATTGCACTCGCACTCATCGACCGGTCCGCTGAGTTCAGGCTCTCTAGCTCCCACGATATCATAAGGGATAAATATTATCGTCAGCAGAATGGCGAGGTGGCCTGAACACAGCGCCGCCGTACGATGCCGCTCTTGCTTTGAGAATTTCGTACAGATCAGTGCCATCCTGAAATGTCAGTTCACAACACCTGATTATATATACCCTTATAGTCCGACCTGAATGTCTCACCCTTTCCACACTTTTGCTAGCTGTCTCAGCTGATCTACACTTTCTCCCAACGATAATCTTCTTCTGTACGACATTAACATCGAGATGCCCTCAGAGTTGTGACTTGAAACCAAACAATAATATCAGGCCTGAAGGTCGCTTCTTCGCACATCCTTGTCGACCGGCAACACCATACGGCTGCGGCAATGACACATCATCTTAACAACGGGACCTCTCGCAGCCGCAAAACACTACACTGTACCCGAAAGTGTTCGATTGGATCAGCTGGTCAAAAGAGATAGCTAAATCCGAGGAGGCCACGCAGTTAGATGGGATAGCACTTGTATATGGAAGGCAATCACACAAACCCCGCCTCCCAATGCTCTACAGGGTCGACCGAAACGCCACAAAATCAGCATTCGCTTAGCCACGGTTCGAATCGAATTTTCCGCTTCAGGTTGTCAGCGACTCATACGCACGACACGCGCTGCAAACGCGACAGATACACTTTCCCATTCAACCCCAAGAGAATTCTCACCAAATGTTTTCAGCGGACATCGTCATCTGCTACAACAGCTGAAATGTATTGATGTTAGGAAAGCGCCAATTTTAAAAGTTTCCACATTAGATTACCTGAAACCCGTCTCCCAAAGGACCATAGCGGTGTACTCAATGATCTACTCAGCTAGAGAAAATACAACGCATATCGTTGTTCATAAAATTAAAATTCATATCATATTAATAAATGAAAACAGAACGTTGTCTAATCGAACAGTTTGCTTCATTTAAAATAAGCGCTAAGAATTATTGCCGCAAAGCGCAACGTTCTTGTTATGTAAAGTTTGTTCCGTAAGTGTTCTTGGGGTACGAGGTTAAATGTGACGATATTGGTTGTACACTAGATTTCGTTCTCTAGTCTTTAGTGGCTAAGTGGCGCCTTGTGTTTCAGCAGGTGTTCAGCCGATTTTGCCGTGGCACTAGAAAGCATCACAGTGAGGTATCACATCGTGGTACTGTACAAATAGAACACATGGCTTAACGTGCCGTAACCAAACAACAACATTGGACAAACTCGCGCAGGGCTTACAATGACCAAGTTCGAATGCTTTCATTAAGGATACGTTATGTCGTCGGCGTATTTAATAAGTGACACTGCTAACGAAGCAGCGTTGATACACGATACAATAATATGCACTTTATAACGCGTTAAAAAGTGTTAATAGAGGGTCAAGTTCTTACGCTGTTTCATGTTCTGCGCAAAACGGCCTGCACAAAAGCTTGCGACGTAAAGGGCATCACTAAGCACCTACTATCGGTGAATGAAAAACTTGGAGGCTGAAAAAGTATAAAACGACGACAAAATGCAGAGAGTCATGAACACTAAAAATACGGCGGTTATCGCGCATTGGTTTCCTAGTAAACACGGAAATATTGGTGGCATTAAAGAGGTGAGAACATCCGAATAACAATGATATAAGATATAACTATATTGGTCCGTATTTCTACCATTGGGCGCTAGTATTAAGCGTGTGAATGCTTGACATTTATCGATAATGGTAAATAAAAGCTAAAAAGAAATTTATTTGCAAAAATGTTGCTTCAACGTTTGCTATCATGTATAACAACACTGACATATATATATATATATATATATATATATATACATGTATTATAGGTTGAACGTCACTTGGCAAAAGTGAACTGTGTGATTGAAGTACATGACGCTCGTGCTCCAATGAGTGGACGCAATTCAAAGTTTCTTGAAAGGCTCCGTTTCTCTCGACCACATCTACTTGTCCTCAACAAAAGTGATATGATCCCAAAGCGCACTGTACCTCATCTCGTGAAGAAAATCGTTGATACTGGTAAGATGCTAACTAACCTTTCTTAGTATACACTGAGAAGACATCAATAGTCATTCTACAGCGATTGTTTAGCCCCCAAAATGCTGCGCAACAATGCACGGACGACTAATGTTATTCAGGGAATAAGTGCGAATTTTCGTACGAGTTCCTAGCCAGTGCAGAATATCCGTATCGGTTCTTGCTTGGAGACTTTCTGGAGCAATGTTTTCAGGCTACGACGCCAGTAGATACAAAAGTACACCTTAGCATTCCTCTATCACTTACAGTATATGTACGTTTCCGCAAACGTCACTGCGTTTGTTTTGTTGTTTCTCCTTCTTAATTTTCGCAGAATCAATATCGTCGGCGCCGCTTCATGACGACCCAGTATTTTGCTCGGCTATTCGCGGCAACAACGTAAAAAAGATTATGCCTCGATGCGTTCGGCTCATCGAAGATTTTTTTCGCGACAACCCTGATTTTGCAACGACTCACCATACAATTATGATAGTCGGTGTGCCAAATGTTGGTAAGAGTTTATTATGAGGATCAGAATACGTAGAGGGCCACTGGTGATAGACGGGAAGTAATTTGAGGTCTTATGGAAGAAAACAAGACAATAATATCCGTTACATCTTGAACCTACGCTGTGAACTATACGGAACCTCAAGGCAATACAACTGCAACAAAATTTAAACTGAGCGACATCTGCACCGCTCAGGTTAACATAGAACTTAAAATTGTTGCGCGGCATATTGCATTTATTGCACGTGGCGTCAATATTGTATTACCCATTTGGGTGCTTGGTAAATCCCAAATAAGATATGCACAATGTAACTTCTTCGTAATCATTGAAACGACGCAGGCAAGTCGTCAATGATCAACGCAATCCGGCAGCACTATACTGGATTAAAAAATGAAGCAACTCGAGTTGGATCTACCCCGGGTGTCACACGCCACGTCCTCCAGACGATTCGCGTGTCGGAGTCACCAAAAGTCTATCTTGTCGATACGCCTGGTGAGTTATGATTTAGCGGGAGTTTTTTTCTATGCATCTAATATTTCTCGTAACATCGATTATACCAAAGAAAAAATTGCAATAAAAGCCTTGTCTTTTATGCAAATACAAGTATTAATAATGTTTGGTTGTACATATCATGTGCGTTTGGTCATAGTGATAGTACACAACACGGATCTCTCAAACCTATGATCAAATAATAGCTATTATGAAAAACATACATAAAAATTTGAAAAATGTGTTAGTAAGTTTGCAGTAGATAATAGTTATCAACAGTAGAAATATGCAAGTATGTATGTATGTATGTATTACTATTATTATTATTATTAAAATATTTAAGTAATTACCATTTACATCACTTGTGGTTGGTAATGACTAAATCAGGTGTGTTGGAGGCGACTCCTGTGTCTTACGAAAATGCTTTGCGATTGGCTCTTTGTGGTTGCGCTATTGATGAAGAGGTCGGGGTGCAGCTTATGGCAGCCTACTTGTTCAATTTTATGCAGACTCACGGTATGTTAAATGATAAATATGATAAATATTGTTCCTCAGGGCTTAAATAAATATATATATAAATATATCGAATGGATCGCTGCTATATATACACTGAGCTTTAAAAAGTTAAAAATTTTTCAACAATGATTTTTGCATACTTAAATATTTCTTGAATAAACGAATACTCTAGCGCCCCAAAATTAAAGCCCCTAAAAATTTAACAAGTTATCGGACTTCGTAAAATGCTATTTAGACCAACTGTATTGACTTCTGTATTTATTTTGCTTGCTTTCCATGAATATTTGATGCATACCCTAGGGTATTTTGGTTTTTTAAAATCGCATCGAATTTGTAAAAATTATGTAATAAACGAAGTCGCTTCAGAGGTACCAGATAGCTTCGTTCTGAAGTTTTGGAAGTTACAGCAAATACACTATCAAGCACTCTTTCAAATGATTTTTTTGCTCTTTCGAAAGACAAACGTTTTCAGTAATTTATTGCAGCCTTCCGCATTTACTGGTTATAATAATAGTAATTATAATAAATTATTCTCACTTGAAGGCATTCACAGTTATTGCAACTACATGGGACTCGATGGGCCTGCCGATGATCTTAGGACACTACTTCAATCATGCGCCTCCATGCTTAACGCGAAAAGGAAGGTAGGTATTGCTTATTGCGGTCTTACACATAACAACCGTATGTTCGGGATAGCCGCCGCGTAATTGTATACATATGAAATTCAACTGAAGTTTTAGAAATTGTTATGTAGCAGCTCTAGTCAGGTGAATGTCTTGATCTATAAGGTTACATTTATGGTGTCGCCCCAAACCCAAGCCGGCGTTTAGCACCGATCAGCTACTTGTGCTTTGAAAATGCTAAATAAATAACGTTTATTATCCGTTTGCTTCCCTTGTGCTCCATGTGATTTGTCTTCATCCTCTGCTTGAAGGTTCGCAATTTGGATGTGAGAGGCGGATACAGCTTCAAAATGGACCTAGACAATGCGGCAGCGCACTTCATTCAAGGTTTTCGAAAAGGAGCGTTTGGGAAAATCGTTCTAGATGTCGAGTGTCTTCCACAAGGAATGCCATGCTGGGATATGAATTGTTACAATCCTCCTGGGTAGACAGTGACGGCTGCCTATCTGGAATTGGGAGTTTTTGGAGTGAATGAGATAGTACGGATAAGGCAGTGTGTTTCATATCATCACGTGCATAGGTATACGATTTAATTTGCTGTATAGGTGGCAAATTAGCTTGTATAGCAGTTGTAATCAAATGTAAGGAAGTAGTATATTTTGTAAAATAAAAAAATCGCTAGTACGTGTGGTTGTCATTTTTATATTTATGCAAGTAATGTAGACTACAGTGCAGATAGCTGTTCATGTATATATATATATATATATATATATCCCGAAGCATATTGTACATACTATCAAAATGATCCAAACTAACCATACATTATATCTCTGCAAATCCGAAACCAGTCAAAAGAAACAGATAAAACCTTGTTAATATGCAGTACCATTCACTTGTGGACGACATATCGTTGGGTGTGTTAACCGGCAGTATTCAACAATGAAATTAGGTCCTGGGCATGATTTTCTATAGAGAATCAAATCGTTATCAGGTTTTTGTTTATTTGACAACTGTACGTAAATTTATTGAAAACTGGTGGCAATATTGAACAGAGATGCCCTTTCAGACCACACCATGAGAAATTGGTTCCAGCCTATCTGTGGTGCAAATTTTGAAGTTCCAGAACGCCGAAAAGGTGGAATTAGCCGAAAAATTGTCGAATAAATTGGTGTTACCGCGCGAGTTTTTGAGCAATCCAGAGCGCGGAGTCTGAGCAGTCGATCGTCCAATTTGATATTCCGTACCGCATCTGTCGTAGAATAGTGACCAAACAACTGTAATCGATCAAAAAATTATAAAATAGGTTCCTAACAAATTGGCTTCGGGCCAATTGGAAATTTGTGTGGTATATTGCAAACTATCCTGCAACAGTACAACTACAAACTCGGCTACAGTACACTTTTGCGAAACATGAAACATGGATGCGCTCGTACCAGCCTCCGGAACGGAACCAGACAATAATTTCGATAATAGGAGACCATTTTCGGCGGCGGTGCCAAATAGAAACGAACCTAAAGTGATGCTCCTAAAGTGGACGTCCATGTCCCTGATATCTCAAGATTTTAAAGAGATTCATGGATCGTTGGCACGGCAATGGGAAGTGCACAGTATGAATGCTCGGTGAAAATGCAAGAGACTGCAAGGAACTCATGGAATTGCTTCAGTAACACTGTTCCTACGCTATCCTTCATGTTTTTGGAAGAATTATCACTGCTCAATGCGTGATTTTATGCCGACGCCAATAATAGCTGCTACATAGTATACTGAATCATTTTTCGAAAAACATACATCGGACGCTACTAAGGATATAGTTCCTTTTTGAATTTATTAACCAATGACTCTTTATGGTAATAGGATTAGTATTGCACATGTGTAAACAGAGTAAGGCGCTTTTTTGAAACGGTGCAGTATACAGCTATTTAAAAAATACATTATCTTTCTAAGTTGTAGGAAAATAAAGATATTTTTTAGATACTTCTTTCTTTTTTGAGCTTGCTCCTTTTAGATATTTCAAAGTAACAATGAATCCCGAAGTTTTGGTATTTTCATGTATGTAACAATACTTCAGTTGCTTGAATAGTTATATCGAGCTGGTTATGGAGACGTTTTGTTGGGAGATGCACCTAATTGCGATGAATTAATAGGGCAAGAACGCTGAAATTCTTCTGCTTCGTTCGGAATACCTGGGGTACAAACCGGCACAAAACAAAAAAACCGGCACTGCTTCAAAAATTTTAAATAATTGAAAATTTTTAAATTTTAAAACAAAATATTGGCAAATCTGTATTTGACCTGGAAGGTCGAAAAAGACTTTACAATTTGTATATGTTGATTTGAAGACTCTTTTTTTTACCCACAGACCTGCTAACTTTTTAGGTGCTTAAAAAAGTAAAGAAAATGGACCCTCCAATAAGGCAATCACTGATCACACAGGAATCGTCGCTTCACGAGTTTTACGAACAATTATTTTTATATTTTTCGAAATGTTTCATGATCGCTGCTAGATCTATTACGCCATTTGACACTAGGAGTGGAGACAGTCGTTTATTACATATTAGGCATATCTTACAGAACTGGTCGCAATATAGAGACCGACTAAGAATCAACTGGCTATGCCAAAAGTCGATAGAGAAAATCCGATGACGGAAAATGTTGACGTTTTGGTGATTAAAAGCTCTAATTTAACTGATATTCGAGGTACTTTCATCGGTTTATCTCAATTTGATTTTCACAGACCACTTTATGAATTTCAAGTCTTTTCAAGAGAAAGAGTTATAAAACATATTTCATTCAAGACATAACAAAGTACTTTTTCGGCAAACCATGCCTGCTAAAAGTCGCTTCCGGCGATTTAGGTTCTCTGCGAAATTCCGTAGCAGACAACTTGCTTATCCTGTTCACTGTTGAGGTATTGTAACGCCATCTAGCGGCAAGCGTAACGGTGGACATTATTATCATATCCCTGAGTAAACGGCCGCATTGTGTAAACAGTGAGACAGCCAGCAGACTCTACTTGTAACCTTCAGGGAGTTCTTGTCCGTAGTTTGCTTTGTCTATGCTTAATGAACAAATTTGTTCTAAACATTTTTTCTTCTAGCCGGTATACAAGTAATTAAGTTGTGGAATTATCGAAGGTTACGCCTGTCATGGCCAGTGTGCGAATATCTGTACTGACCGGTGAGCGTCCTTTTACAGATAAAAATTGATGTTAATAGCTTTGAATGAGCCAAAAAATGTGGTTATGTTATCTGTGTGCTTTTATTATAAATTGAGTTTACGCAAGGGCATCATTTGCTGCTCTGAGAGCTTACGAACGTAGAATGGAGACCCTAGTCTTATGTCCGTACTGATGACATTGATAAAGCAACAAAAGGTCCAGTGCTAGAGTTAACACCGGAAGTGACTGACTTGAAAATATTACCTTTGGAATCTCCTAGAGCTTGAAAAAACAAAATTTCTTATTAAATCAAAGTAAGCTAATTGTTGATTCTAAATGCGCACAGCGATGGTGAATTACATTAGTTCTTACGAAAGAAATCGATGTTGTCCACATTACCATTTGCACTTAACCGAAAAAAATGAATTTTTTTAGTGAGCGATCGATGTTCATGGGGTGAAGCAGAGGACCGCTCGGGACCCGAGCTAATTTCTCTTCTTGGAGAAATATTTCCTGGTAACGATGCTTCAGCAATCAAGAAGACTATAGTGCCCGATGATGTGCTACGAATTCAGGAAACTATTATTGACTGGTGAGAGACTAATTTTGAGAAGTTTTTCTGCGGGCTCACTCATTAAAAGGTTATAATTCCATAAGTTGGCGACAACACCTATAAGAGTTAACTGACATATATATATATATATATATATATATATGACTTCGGAGCTATTTCCTTTAATGGATATTTTACTATATCACTGAGAAATTTATTCGTTGTCAAGTTTGAAACAAGTTGAAAAACTGCGCGACACATTATGATGCAGACGATTACATACATTAGAAGCAAAAGTTTCGCTTTGAACTTAAATGGATGAAGACAATTCCTCCTAAGCATCATAACAACTTCTTAAGACAAAAAGTCACCTAGAAGAAGGAAAACTAGACGTAAAATACTGAGTGAACCTATCTTTTTTTAGCTTCTCCCTGTCTCCTCTCAACATTTACTACTTTTTGCACGGCTTTCAAGAATAAAGTCGTTTTTCTCGATTTTCGTTGACCTTATGTTTTAGAGAAACGAAACAAAATATACTACAAACTACGTATTTTCCTGAAGGTGTGTATTTCACGAGCTGAAACTTATGAACCTTGTGCTACGGAGTGTAGGATTATATTGATTACTGAAGCGTCAAGAAAGGTATTTAGAGGCAATTTTTTAACGCGCTGTACATGCACTTCCTGCATAATTTTTTCAAAATTCAAAATTAATTTGTTGCACGCCGAAATTAATGGAAAGCAATGTGTTATCTTATCTAGGTGCTCAACGGGTATGGATTTAATTGTATCAACTGGTGGGACGGGTTTTTCATTACGGGACGTTACGCCTGAGGCAGTGACACCGCTGCTCGATCGTAGAGCAGACGCTATGGCTGCCGTTTTGGTCAATCAAGGAATGGCCAACACCCCACTAGGTATGGGTTCAATAAAAAAAAAACTCAACAACTGCTTTGTTACTTCGACCTTCTAAAGGTATAGTAAGTAATTCATGTCAACTTCTATTGGATGTAATTAATTGAAATATTGTGTTCTTTAACTGAAATATGCCTTAGTCAATCAGTTTGATTACTATAAATGAATTCACACTATATCAAGATTAGGACTAATATATTAGCCAACAAATAATTATTGCAGCATATTGGCACACTACAAAGTTTGCGTTGTGGCAAGTATATAGGGGTAAGGTACTTAACGTTAAACTGATGCATTTGGTTGGTTATAGTCGTACAAGCTAATCAGAATGTGTATGCATACAAAAGATTTTTCATCGAAGGCTGCACCCTATGGTCTGCTCAGTTTTTTTGTCTGGCTTAGTATTGTAACAGCAAAGCCTGTAAAGGTCCTGCAAAATTTTCAAATTGGGTTACGAATTTCTGCTCGAGTCTAGATTATTTCAAAAATTACAGTCGCTATTGGCAGTGAAACGCATGCTAATCAACGGGCTAGCTTTTCACTATTCATCTCGGAATCGGGTGGGCCTTGTGGAAAGTCGTACATATGCATGCGGTGCCTCTTGTTTTGCTTTACTCAGTGGCTAGCTCTGTTTATTGATAATTTGACTTTGCTCCCCATTGAGATGTGTCTAAGGGTCAATTTTTCAACAACGTGCCTCTAACATATATCTATACATACCTTAAGGGCTAATCAAACCAGTAGAAAACGATCCAGTGCTTAGGAAACGGGTATATACGGTTTCACGACCTCTAGCGATTCAATACTGACTTATTGTACAATGTCAGCGGCCTGTCGTCAATCTAGATCCTAGAGTGTGCGCAGGCTAAATAACAAGTGAAGAGTGGCAGTATTTGTACGCTACAAGCAAATAGGAGATAAAAGATGCTCCCAGATCCCAGAGATCCCAGATCATTTTGATCTTTTCTTCTTTGTTAAACATTCAGAGTGATGATTTGTTCACGTTTGTTTGGACATGTTAGGATCAGACAATATGTGCATAAATTATATTTCAAGCTAAGTTTATGTTTATCCGAAACGTGTTATGAAAAGCTGAGTCTAACAAGAGGTAAAAGTAAGCATTACCGCCGAATACGTAAACTTCATGCCAGATGATCCAGGCAATAAATATTAACATTTCAATCAATGATAGATAAATATTTTACGTCGACCAAATTAAACCTAAAGGAAAGCGCGCAAACCTCTAGCAGGTATAAATAGAAGTGCTAGTACTAAACTACGGCGTAGTAGTTTCATCCGCCATAACGCTAAGCACAAATATAAATTGTGCGGTGGAGGTGCTGGTGCGGTAAATGGGCTTATTTGAATTGAAATATCCAGCACATGCTCTGAATACCGCTTCGAAGTATACTTCTAATAGCACGGTGTGTACCCTAACACTTACGGAGGTTTAGAGCAGCGTGTTTATGGTTAAACTACTTGAAACTAACGATAATACTGGCTATTTAGTTTTGATCGAAATCCGGCCTTCTGAGCTTCAAATCAGCATCAAAGCAATCAAAAAGCCAATCCGCCAAACATGAACAAGTATTTATGAGCATAAAGCTTTCGAGCTGCTACAAACATAATTATGGTCACCATATTCGACGGAATATCATCTATGATATGCTGAAAATACATTTGAAGATAATGAATCATCTATCGTTTGGCGAGTAAATGTGTGTGTAAATGTCTCCACAAGTACGTAAATATCCCCTAGCAATGATCTAGGAGCTATTGTGAAGTACGCGTAACCATTACACGAAGAGCGGTATTAGTCAAAATGCCTGTTAAGTATCCAACGTACTATGGCAGTGAATAGTAACAGTTAGTTTTGAAAAAAGATTTCCGAATGAACACTTTCAAAAGTGTAATCCGACCACCATAATCTATATTCGGTCTTTACCAGAGATCTCTCATGTTTTTTGTATTCACCCGTATTTTTTCTAGCATCAGTAGTTTTTGAAACAATCAAAAACATTCAAGTACTAGTTTTCATTCTGCAAGGGTCTTACCTTTTGTGCTTCATATTTTATTTTTATCTTTCATTATGAAGCTCTTCTCTCTCGGCCCGTGTGTGGAGTGCGTGGTCGTACCTTGATCATAACCTTGCCAGGTTCTGTAAAGGCTGTCCGTGAATGTTTTAACGTGCTCAGGCCGGCGCTGCCCCATGCGATTCGTCTCCTCCGGGAAGAGCGAACTAAACACAATGCAGTGCATTGCAACTGTAGTGAATCCGCTGGTAAAATAACTCAATTTCCATAGGGCTTTTTCTTTTTAAAACTAAATTTCAGCAATTTTCCGGATAGTAGTGATGCTTAATATTATCTGCTATCCTGTATCCGCTGTTACACCATCAAGCCAACAGGGAGCATGGGATCCTTATTAGTGTATAAAAATTTGTCATATATTTTAACGTAACCTTGAGAACGCGTTCAGA
Organism: Tropilaelaps mercedesae; assembly: GCA_002081605.1. Taxonomy (NCBI): domain Eukaryota; kingdom Metazoa; phylum Arthropoda; class Arachnida; order Mesostigmata; family Laelapidae; genus Tropilaelaps; species Tropilaelaps mercedesae. The sequence goes on along the minus strand of MNPL01003786.1, from coordinate 62,551 downwards.
ATTTTGACGCAAGGGCCCTTTGCTAGTTTTGACTAAAGGTAGAAACGATATTTCATTATTCAAATAAATCTAGATCAGAAATCATTAGGGAGCAATTTTATGTAGCATTTCTACATATTACTGACGTGTGCTTTGATGTCTAGCCAAGACAAATGAAGAAGGTGATGTCAATCCAAAACACTTCAGTGAATCAATCGTCGGTCGCGCACGTACATCTCCCTACCCAATGGTCGAAAAAAACAAAGCTATACAAATCGCTGTAGAACTGTTACAAGGAAAGACAAAAGTTGAGGACGAAGTTGTTAGTCCTTATGAAGCATTTGGTGAGTAAAATGTTTGTTCCATTCTTTTGAGTTAATTCTACTGTCTGAACATTTATTACTAGAAGTTGAGAACGAAATTGTTAGTCGTTATGAAGCACTTGGTAAGTAAAATGTTTGTTCCATTCTTTTGAGTTAATTCTACTGTCTGAACATTTATTACTAGGCCAGCTAGAACATGTCACGTTTCATTGATCTTTTTGTCTTGGTACCTAACGCACTATAACACAACCGAGCTGAATTAAAAACATGCAATTTATGACGCATCGCGAGTGTATTCCGTGCATACGGTCGCTTGCATTCAACCTTTCTGCCATCTTTTTGGTTTACCTCAACTTTGGCATTCAGAGGGGACATGCCTTCTCGTAAAAAGGGTTTCTCATTCAATAAGTTGTACCTTTTCAATAATTTAAAATGCTACATTATTTTTGTGATCACAGGACGGATATGCACAAAGGATGTTGTCGCAACCAAGCCTTTTCCACCGTGCCGTATGGCGATTAAGGATGGGTACAGCAGCAACTCAGCGTTCTTATACTGATAGGATTTAAGATCGATACATTAGAGAGATTTAATCTTCAAGAAATGCATAGTTGGTTTTGCACAGTTACCAATTTTGTAAACTCATTTGCAACTTGAGTTTGAAGGTTTTAAGTTGGTCCGCTGACTTATAGCGGAAACTTCTATTGTACTTATACAAAGAAGTACTGTTTACTTCATACTGTATGAAACATAAAGCCTAAAATCGTTGGGAGAACCATTCCATTTTAAGCTCGGGATAGATTCTTGGAATACTCAGGCTGATCTAAGTCGCACTTGATATTTATTAATATTATTATTATTATTATTATTATTATTATTATTATTATTATTATTATTATTATTAATAATGAGTTTCCAGAACTATATTGACGGACCACTGTCTTCCGTAGAAGTGCTCTGTTAATTAGGGTTTAAGATTTTTTATAGAGATGAATTCGTTATTGTCTTGCATACGTTCAAAGATATGCAGTCCGTTGCCAGGGCAGCCTCTCACCGCGCGTACGTGCGTATGCTGCAACGGCTGGTGCTCTACCGGCTCAAATCATCTCTGAAAGCTCGTCATCCTCAGACGACTATAAATTGAAGAATACGGCTGACGATGTCGTCAATGAGGAATGGTGCGTCCGTATCTCAACTGGCGGACTCGTACCGGAAGGTGCCGATGCTGTTGTCCAGGTCGAGGACACTAAACTCACCGAGATGAATGTAAGCAAAGAAAACATGACCTCACATGGATTTTAGTAAACCTCTGTAAAAATCATCTTCTGTTTGATCTGACTTTAATCAGGGTGAGGGTGACAATTATGACCTGACTATAAATACAGTCGTAAAATGTTTTACGCCATCTTGCACTATGCGGTTCAAGCATAATACATTTCATCGACTTATTGGTAAATATTTTGAATCAAATTAATTTTAGTTGACAAATGATATGGAGCTTCGCATTAATATTCTGAAGAGGCCTATTCCTGGCCAAGATATCCGGCCAATAGGATGTGACATACCCGTGGGAAGCTTACTTCTTGCTAAAGGGCATCGAATCGACGCTGCAGCTATCGGAACACTAGTAATGGCAGGTACATATGTAGTTGTTGGCGACGAACCGTCACAGGCGCGAAGGATGAAATATAGCTGAAAGGGAAAGTACAGTATCGCATCATCACAATATCGTACAACTAACCGATAGAACGCCTAATTTACTTTAGGATGCTCATACTTGGTCGAATGACATCTAAAAATTAAAATCGGCTGGAATTTACATCATCTAATCCTAATTTTATCTCGGTAGGGGTGAAAGTGGTACCGGTCACTCGATTGCCAGTCGTGGGAGTGCTATCAACCGGTAGCGAACTTATTCAAGAACATCTGGAATGTGCGGCTGAACACAAGGGCGTACAGTGTCAGGGTCACATACCCGATTCCAATCGGCCCATGCTACTCGCTTTACTCAAACAGATCGGTGTACCCGTCGTTGATCTAGGAATTGCGAAGGACATTAGGCACGAGCTTGAATCGAAGTTACGTGAGGCCCATCTGTGTGACATCATCGTCACATCGGGAGGAGTGTCAATGGGTGAAAAAGACCTGCTCAAACACGTGTTAACACATCTCGGCTACACAGTGCATTTTGGTAGAGTAAATGTCAAGCCAGGAAAGCCAACGACATTAGCGAGTGACAAGGTGAGTGTCTAGTTCAGTGAAGTCATGTGTTCGGAGAGGGTCTTATGCAAATTACAAATGTCCAACCGGATGGTATGGAGATAGTAGGTTTGCTATAAGACACTCGCGTCGCAGCAATGTATTGTTGTATGATCTTCAGTGTCATGCAATCGGTTACTTGCACGTTGTCTCCAGTGTCTTTCGATTAGCCCAAATCATTAGTCTACTATTTTGGCGAAATTTTTTCTGAAATTTGTTTTGAAAATAACACTACGCATATATTGAAATATATGCGTAGTGTTATTATATGCTGGCTTGCTATTAAGAAAACGTACTGTCTAATCTCCACTGCGTTCAGCTACTAGAATAATTATATACACTAATACAATCTGTTTCGGTATATTTAACCTTTTTTACACATAAATCCAATTTGATGTGCCGAAATGGTGTGATTAGAAAATAGTGAAAACGGCGAGAGTGTTATCTAACACGCTACGATGCAAGGTGCTATGCTACATATCACTATTACGGAACAACTCTACAACAGTATTTAAGTTGGAAAATTACAGAATCAAATTCTTTGCTTTTTTAGCAAGGTCGTATGGTCTTTGCCCTGCCGGGTAATCCAGCTAGTGCATTCGTCATGTTTCAAATTTTTGTTCGAGCCGCATTGCGAGCTCTCGGAGCAGACAAGCCCGTTCGAAGGTCTAAGGCGAAGCTACGGATTGCGACATATTTGGAGTTGGATCGTCGACCGGAGTTCCTTAGAGGTGCGAAACTTTTGTATGTACATAGGCGTCTTTCGCTCTGACCACACCAATAGGAAACAAGGAAAGTTTTATTCCTTTATTATTAAGTCTAGTTATGTTTTACTCTAGTTGTACTCGTCTAGTTATACTTTTAGGGTGTTCTGTAGTAATCTGCTAGTCTACATCATTTACGGAGATGCAGAGTCGGTTTGAATTAAGACATCACGGTGTAAATATTCGCACAAATCGGTCTACCTAAATAGAAAGTTCTTCAATCGTAGTAGCAATGATGCACATAGTCACCAGGTTGGAATATTTATGACAAGTTCTTTCGCGTTGAAAAATTATAAGTCATGATGTAAATGGCGACCTATTTTCTGTCAAATGGGAAAAATTAAAATAGTTAAATTGTTTTTTAGGTATTTTGAGCGTCAACGCAAACGACCAGTGTCTTGAGGTGCGACCGTCTTCCATGCAGCAGAGCAGTTCATTGTTAAGTTTTAGGGACGCTGATGTCCTAATTGAGTTACCTGGTAGGACTTCCGATCGCACAATTATGATCGATGGCAGTGTAGTTGATGTCATTTGGATCTAATCATGTCTGGCACAACCATCTGATTGATCAAAATTGGCCAACCCATGCAAACAGTGGTTTATTTGTTTTATAGATGATCAATAAGATATTTTAGTACTGTCTGTGTTTTTGAGTTTTTCTTATTTTTGTATCACTTAGCCACCCAGTAAGGGCTGTAAAAATTTGATAGCAGTCTGTGATTAGTTATTTTTTACTTTTATCATTTTTTAGTTGCTTAATATTAGTTGCTTAGTATTAATTTTGAATTTGATTAAGCCAATCAAATAATTAACCGATTGGTATTTTTTATGAACCATTCAGTTAATCAAGGGTTATTTGTTCTAGTTTTATAGCAAAATATTTCTTATAGGGCTGCGTCGCTAGTCAAGACCTTTAAATTGCTTTTTGGTGCACAAGCCTGACAGAACAACCAGCTTTTTCCTAAGCTGGTAATTTGCAGAGGTTTTTCCCAATTACTGGATGAACAATAGTCAATTATTAACCCATCGTAAACAGCTTTTTGAGCAAATTTAAACATATTTAGAAAGAAGAATACACACATATGTGAACCCCATTTAACGCTGTCATGAGAATTCTTTATTGTCACTTTTTGTTTGCTGTTGTTGTAATTATTATTTATTATTATTATTATTATCATTATTATTATTATTTATGTTGTTTCAAAGTCTTCCGTCATCATGTGATCCTTCCGCATTTCATATGTATTCGTCTTCCTGCTCGTTTCAAACCTTCATATTCTTATTTTAATCATTTACGTTTACCATTCTTTAATAGTAATCTCCCCCTTCCCCCGTCACATTCCTATTCCTACAATAAAGTTGCTTTGTGGTTACAGCAATTTGTCACTTGCGCCTAACAAGCGTTACTTCACTTAGTCGTTCATTCGCCGACGGCACGCTAGCATAAACGCTGTTATTGTTACACTATGCTCACCAATTATTAAAGACTATATAGTTCGCTGTACCACTAGCATCATCACCACTGGCCTGCTATTGTCACGTGGGAGGCCTGTTTTTTCGTAACATCTATCGTTGACCTAATCGTTTCTCACACTTATCCTCATCCTAGTCGTCTCTCAAATTAAGTTTTACACACACACACACACATCCACGCACTTCTGCACGGGCACGTCGAATTCTATCCACTAGCACACACAACCAATAACGCAAGCAAACCTAGAAAATCACACACCTATAAGTACACGAAAGCAAGCATGAGCTTCACCAATTCTTGTGGTACTCCCATTCATCGCAACCGTTAATGTTCTGTTTCATGGCTCTTTCCTAGATCTGATCCAGCCAATGGGCGTCGAAGTCACTTTTGTTGACAAACCTTTACATGTCTCACCAAAATAACGTCTTGGTTATTGCCGTTAAAAACTTCAAACATCATTCCAATACACCCAGTGGACCCCAGCGGCGTCTCTGAACAAGCCTGACGCCCGACAATGGTCTCTCTCGTATAGACTCGTCAAGACAGTGTTTGGGTTGGACAGCGCAATGGGTTGGGACCAGCTTTCGTTCCATATATGTATATTACCACATGGCAGAGCACATACAGACTTGCACGAATGCCGTTTCGCGAAAATTCAGGCAGAAGCTGCATACACAAGTGCATGTGTCACCATCACATCACACAGTCACGCAACAAACATACACTCAATTTTACATTCATTCACATATAAAGCTGTTCTATTCCGGCCCCGTCAGGTTCGATCAACTCACTTTCAATTTCGTCGGCTGTGGTTGTCTCGCATGACACTAGCTGTGACTATCATCATCATCATGACCATTAAAACGTTTTGGCAGTTTCTGCAGGAAAAATCTTACGAAAGGTTTTGCTTGTCGTCTATTGACGTCATACTAGAGGGGAATGTCTTTTATCGGGTAGACATTTGAATTATATCAAGTATCAAGCCCTCTTAGAATTTCTTAGCAAAGCCCGTTTTTTTCACTAGCTATAGTAAAACGCTTCTGACGAACAGTCTGTCAGGAGTCAGAACTTCTGCACCAGAACTTCTGGTCGTCGAAGATGCCTGCCAAATGCATTTCCTGCAAGACAACAACTAGGACGTAACTTTCCTCACATTAAAAATCGCAGTAGATAAATTATCAAATCGTACACTAATCAAACGTATCCTGCGTGTTGTACGAGGGAAAACGAAAAACCTGAAAATATAAAAAGCGTCAAAAATTCTTTTGTTCTTAGTCGAAGCGTGACGAAGCGAAGCGAGCAAAGGCGCGAAAATCGAAGAGCTAACTTCGGTCACTTAATGATTGTCAGTAGATAGTCATCCAAAAGACTGTTCTCCGTGAGTTTGTTGTAACGGGCTGATGTGCATATCTACACAATTCATACTTAAATATCGCCGTCCTTCCTTTGACTGCCACCTCCAGCCGGTGGATGAATAAATCGACCTCAAACATTTGATTTTGTTTTACCTGTTTTGATCTCTATGCTCTTTCCTCACTCTAATCCCGTCCATGTCTGATAGTTTCGTTTACCTATCTGAGCTACTCAGTTATTCCGCAATTCAATGCAATATGCGTGTGCTTGCAGGATGACCTATATTTTTCATCCCTTTTGAAGAAGCAGTGTGTATTAACAACCCTTAGAATCTCAAGTGCCTTACGAACTGTATCAGCTCTACAGTAAGCGACGTAATAGTACATATTCACAGAGCTCAACGCTCCCAATGAAGGGGCGCAGGCTATCGGCCCTAATATCTCATTGATTTCTGTGTCACCTGAGGACAGATCTATCAGCCCAGACAACCAAACTATCGTTCGTCAACAGTTTCCACTATATCCATAATTCACATATCTAGGTTCTCAAGTGTCACTCAGTGTATCACCACTGGCACCCATCGCATCGTCATCGCTGACTTCATGTCTGGGTCGTGTCGACGAGAATGTCCCGAAGGTGACCAGACAGTCCAGATAGTATCTTGGCGCGTATACACATTTGTCAGTAACAGCAACATTTCTCAGTCCAGCATTTCCATGAAGGTCAGAAGGTCCCGGAATTCGGAGCCAACCTTTCCCTGCATCGTCTGGCGCTTCAGCAGAAACGATCGAATGGTCATTAAAGCCTCGTGGCAGCCTGTGCATTTTCCATAGCGCTCTTCGCGACTCAGGTCAACGCCGCAGCTCCGCGGACTCGAAACTGTATCTTTGATTGTCGATCCTGCACAAAAAGAAGATGATACGTGAGACACATACATGCATTACAATGTCGAAAAATTGCTTAGCGTCAAGGGATCCACTAATCCGCTGCAGCGTTTGGCACGGGGCTCATTTGGACTTTCTACTCACCGAAATTCTTTAAGACGAGCTTTATAGCAGTAATCGCTGTCGCCATTTGGGGTTCGTATTTGCTTTGAATTAATTCATGCATAGCCGGTAACAGAAGCGCACACAGATCGAGATTCCATAGCCCCGCGCGTAATACAAGCACATTCAGGAGGTCAACCAGAACAGCAGGGTCTCGAAGACTTAGCGCCACTTCCACTGCGGCTTTCGGGTCCTTAGGATTCCAACGCGAGTGAATCTGTCTTAGGCCGTGCAGGCGATGCATCATGGCGACCATCATTCCATTATGGCCAGCTAGAAAAAGCAACATCAATTTATGATTACTTATTTTTAAAAAAAAGTATAATACAATTCTTTCAATACTCGCTACTTCGAGCGAGTTCACGCTACTAGAGTTAATAAAACATACATTTTAGCAAACATTACCACGAACATGTCCATCTACTGATATTTCCACAGCATTCGAGCCTTTGATGGGAAAATGGTATATTCTACTCACATCCGATCTTGTCGAGTGCTTCGTTTTCCGACAAAGGAACGGCAGAGCGCGGACCCCTAGAAAGCGACTGAACATGAGCAGGTAAGAAATCGTCAAAGTTCAAGCCTCCTGCATTACTGGTAGGATTACTACTGCCACAACTTCCGTCGTTATTCTGTTGGTTGGAGTTTTTCGAAGATCGACTACCGCACGAAGGAACCTGTTTGAGAGACGAAGCATCGCAAGCTTAGCACACGTTTAGACTTCATGAGTTATTTTTCAAATAAAGGCGGTAGAACACTATGGAAATGACCGATCTAATTGGTTAAGAGACTGCAAATTCGTATTGGCAGTGCGATACGCAGCAAGCGCAATACAAATAAAAGTTATAGATTGAGAACAGAGACACCGGTACTAGTTTCCAAAAAAAAAGGCGACCTTAGGTAAGTTTTCAGGCAGACACCCGCAAGCCACCAGAGAGACTCACATTGGCGACGACCTCAGGGTGAACGACGGCTGCTGCCTTGACGCTCATAACGGGCTTGACAATCGACACGAGGCTCTGCTCTGAAGACGTTTTCTCAGGGTGCCGACGGGGAAGGAAGTTTGAAGCGGCCTTGACCGGTGTGGACGGCTCACTTACAGGAAGATTTGGCATCGGCGAGAGCTCGCCGCTGGTCGTTGAATTGGCAGTACCTTAAGAAAACCGGATATAGAGAGGCCGGATATAGAAGCAGAAAGTTAATTTGTATTCTAAGCAGTGTTACACACCTTATCATGGACGTACATATGGCAATTACCATTAATGGAATATTTCATCGACTGATGACGTTGCGTCATTATGGAATGGAATAGCGTAGTAATGTATGTTCACTTGTATTGGTGCCCCTCGTGGTCCACACGATCATTTCAGCCAGGATCTTTACGTTGTTATGACGTTACGACTATTAAAACAGAACAAGAGCGTTTAATCGGTTTCTGTTTATGCGAAAACTAGTCGATACGTCGACATGGGTGAATATAGACAATCGTGTTTTCTATAGCGGTGTCATATGATAACAGTGTCGAATATATATCCGACGAATATATTCTACGACTCAAAATGGGTAATTCATTTTGGCACTTCTACGGTCAAAAGAGCGTAGGTACATGTTCTATGGCAGGTGCCAAGCAATACAACATGATACGGACCTGTTTTGCGGTTGTTGTCTGACACACTGCTGCTAAGTGTTGACGATGAGCTGCATAGGCTTCCGTGGTGATTGGCTGTCTCTTTGATGTTGCCCATCGAGTACGAAGAGCGCATAACCATTCCACTGCTGCTTCCAGCCGTGGTATAGTGTTGGCGGGCGTTGTTGCTCGTATTGTTGATATTAAAACTGTTCACCTCGTCATCGTGTTGGTGCTGCTGGAGAAGGCTGTTGTTATTGAGGGCACCATGGTTGTTGTTGAGGTTGAAATTGTTGAGCTTGCTGGTGACTGTATTTAGGTTGTTCATTACAGTGGTCGCACTAGATGTGGAGGTGTTCAGCGACGTCGACATGCGCAAATCGGCAGTCTGGTTGCGCTGCGACAACCGCTCACCGGATGTGATCGATTTTAGACACTCGGAACTCTGAAGATTGCGCGATATGACTGGGTCGATACGTGGTGGTGATCGTGGCGCCGTCTGCTGGTTAGATGAATATGAGGTAGATGAGGAGGAGTTCGGGGCGGCATCCCGAATTGGCGGCAGTCTAAACATTCCTGAGTTGGCGCTGTTGCCACCACTCGTCATGACAGTGTAGGAGGGGTCTCTAGGGGGGCTGCGCGACAACTCCTTCGACGGGTGGAAAATCTCGTTGTACGACGCTGGAATATAGAACAGTAAAGGAAAAAAATAATAAGGAATAAGAACGTGAGCTTACACACACCAGTCTGGCTAGAGACAACTACGGTGGCCATCTATTGTATCGATCCAGGACAATTTAATTAAGGATTCAAATATTCGCTATGCAACATGTTCTATTGTTCATAATCATGAATATATCGCATAGGTGACCTTGTAGTACTTACACGGCTCCATAATGCAGACGTCATCAGTACTCGATGGTTCATACGAGTCGTACGAGTTATCGGAAGCCTCCGAAGAGTTAATCTCCCGCTTATAGGCCACATCCAACTTTATTCGAGATTTCGTGTTGAAGCTTCGGCGAGGATTCGAACCCAGAGGCGATGACCGTCGAAATGAGCCACCCGTCGTCGTTTTAACGGGGACATCGTCAATGAACACAGCAGTCGTACCAGCAAATGGTTGAACCTTGTTTGTATCGAGGACGTAGAGACAGACGTTCGTCACCGACTTGCTGGCAGCGACCACGGACTCCTTGCCGACCATGATATCTTCGACTTTCCCCCAGCCCATGATAACACGATCAAACGTGTTCACTGTCGGCTCCCATGAGTACACTCGCATCACGTCATCGGCGCCCACCATTATCACATCTCCATCGGGATGGAACCGCGTGCAGTGAACCTGTCCCGTTTCACCGGTCGTCGATGAAATCACTTGCCACGTTTCAAGGTCGTAGAATTTAACGTTGCCATCTTCACTGCCCGACGCCAGCAGATACTCGTTCGGGTGAAACTCGACGTCCGTCACGGCAGCTTTATGCTCATTGAACTGCATAAGCATTTTGCCCATGGCCAGATCCCAGAGTTTGATCGTACCATCGTCGCCGCCTGAAACCACCCAACGGCCGTCCGGACTAAAACGGATGGAATTGACCTTCTGGTCATGTCCTCGGTACGTATTGATGCAGCTGCGTTTGCGGAAGTCCCACAGCTTGATTGTGTTGTCGCATGAGCCCGATGCAATGAACTCGCCGTACGGGTGGAAGTCGATACACTGAACTGACGCCTTATGGCCGTTAAGCGTCCGAAGTACCTTGGCTGCTTCGAGATCGAACAACTTGACAGCACCCGAATTCGAGCCTGAAGCAAGTAGATCTTCATTTGGATGAAATTTCACTGTATCAATGGGCGTGGTATGGCCGTGCAGGCCGAGGACACAATTAGAACGCGGGACTGTCCATAAATTGATCTGGAAATCAAGAACGAAGCAATGGCATAGCCGTCAGTATTGGGAACTTGAAAAAATAAACAAGCCTATACCAATCACTCACTTCGCCTACAAAAATAACAATAGTGAAATTTCTCTCATTATCGACTGTATGATCATACCGATTGGTGACGACATATATGGGAGATGCTACGCAAAATGACTACGCACCGCTTGACTGGCCGTATTCGTTATACCGTCATTGCTACGATCGTCAAATTTCAGTCCAATTTGTTAAGACTCTTATCAAAGATGAACCACGACACATACTTATCTTCGTCTCCATAAAATTACTACAGAAACTCGAGAAGCAAAAGCGGGGTGTTTGTATTGCCAGAATCTAGTGAAACCCGCTTGTGGGACCTCCTCGCGATAACGGCCTCCCACACATTAAATTGTGAGCGGGCTGGCAACTGTTTCAGCTTAGCACAGCGCGTTTTTGGAACAACCAAAACGTAGCGACGCCGAAGTGTGGTGAACAATACAGGCATGGGATGTTTTATGGTAACAGCTAGCTCATTCAAAGGCAGCTTGAGGCTCTATTGCTCCCTGCGTGGTCCGCGGAAACTAGCCACATGTCGAACGGCCTCAGAAACGCATAATACGCAGTCTCTTCATTGCGCTTTTGTGCAGATGATGAGATATTGCAAAACTTCTCGCATGTTCACCACGATGGGGACGTCGTTGTCAGCGTCTTAAATAAATCCCTCTTTCACACAAGCAGGAAACAATATCTAATCCAACGCGCAAATATACGACCCAAAGCAGGACTAAGTGCCGATTTCGAGTTATGCCGCGGAAAGAGCACAACCACCATTGACTATTGAGCAATGATGGCTCGAGTAAAGTTTCCACAGCGAGACGTATATGCAGCGCATGTACGTCGCGTCAATATATTTGTACTTTAAGGGTTTACTCTTCCAAATGCTTCCAAGGCATACATCAAGCTGGCTGACGTTAAGCATCCTAACGTAACTAATCTCATTTCCTCCTACAAAAATTCACATAGGTGGGCCATTAAAATCAGTTCCAGTTATGATGCTCGGCTTCATAAGCAACCTAAGCTATTCGATTAAGAAATAGTATTAATGGTTCTTTAAACAAAAAAACAAACAAGCCCAGCAAATGCGGCGATATTAGGCTTCAGAATCAAACAGCAAACACAAATGACACGAAATAGGCAGCTATGATGAGAGAGCATAGGATTGCTTCGCGAAAAATAGGCATACTACTTTTGAGATGATCCTGTCTAACAATGCTCCCTCATTCAAGTGCCGCAAAAAATAATGATTTTTTTCAAATAATTGTAAAATAACATGTTCTTTGGTTTTCATAATTTTGTCGTTAAAACGTTACTAATGTTGTTAAGACAATTCGAAGAGTCCGTCACTTTCACACGAAACATTTGTACTTGATCATACTATTGTTATATGACTTGATTATACTATTGTTTGCATATAATGGAAAAAAAACAGTTGTTTTAATATGCATAAGCCCCACAGCCCTGTTCTAATGACACGTACCGCTTCTGAAAATATATGAGGAGAATGTATAAGATAGGCATCAAAAACTGCATCAATTAGGGGCGGCGATTTTTAGGTCCCTATGGGAGAAATTACGCTTGCTCGCTTACATTCGCGCACAAAATCGGTTTAGAGCAACATCCATGACCTTATCAATTAAGTTAAGCGATTAACGATGGCGCTAAGACAGGCTTCACGCATAAGTTAGCTCTTGGGGGCTGTGGGCAGCCATTTATTTATTTACTTATAGATTAAGCGAACGGTAAGATTCAGTTAGGGTACTCAGCAACGCTTATACTCAGATTTGTACGTTAAAGAAATGACGTTCTTGCAAAGCTATGTTGTTCCGCCGTTCCACTGACAAAGCCTGGGGATAGATGTTTAGTAGTTGGAACGGATATTGGATTTTTGTACCCATAGATACGGTGTACACATAGACAGAGGCTGTCTAAATGTTTTGGGCAGCAGTGGGTTGTGACACAAAGAAGCTGCGCTATAGACCAAAAAGGATTAACTTAGTAAGACTGTACTTGTAAATTGCTAGCGTTCGTAACGCTTCTGTAACGATCAATGTATATCGAGGAATCGCAATTGAGCGAAAAATGTGAAACCGAGGAAAAATAGGTTCTGTTTCTCAAACAGCAAAGAATGCTCAGCATTGTTAAATCCAACTGTACAGGGACAGCCCCAAAAACGCAGAGGAGGAATCAAAGAAGATAAGATGGTACTAATAACGCGATAATAAGTTTCTGCAGCTCTTGCAAAAAACGCACGCAGAGGGAAGGACGTTGAAAATAATAGCATAAATAAGAATGAGAGTAGTAATAAAAAGAATTTCGTTAGAGAAAATGGCAAAGCGAAATCAGGTCAATACCAATAACGCTCACCAACGTACACACACGCATACAGAACATACCGGCCGGTTAATACTTCATTAATGTCGGCTCTGTCTCCAGCAATCACCATCATCTATATATATATACACACAACAAGATTGTCAATGTTGAGTGACCGCCATCTTAGGCAATGATTACTGCAATTCGACCACCTTAGTTAACAGCAGAAATCGCGTCCGAGGGAACGGTTCTAGAAGTTCTAGAAACTGCCCCGCCCCTTTAGCTTCTATCCTGTCAAGGCAACAATAACAAGTAACAACAACACCAATAACAAGTGACAACAACACCAACAATAACAAGTGACAACAACACCAACAATAACAATAAATACTACTACTACTACTGCTATTGCGAAAAATATACAGTAGATGCGTTCGTAGCTGTATGTGGTCGACATAGCTCAAACGAGTTTAGTAAACGATTGCACGGGGCGACAATTCTTCGTCAATATCGCTTCCACAGTATAAGTGATCGTCAAAGCAACACCATCCATCGCTCTAGTGTCGACGTTTTATCGACACATGTCCATCTACTTATTAGCTGAAATCACACAGTTATTATATATATATATATATATATATATGTACTGTATAGTCATAAAACTTGTACCAAAGTGCGTTTTACCTCGCTCGGCTTCACAGTCGGGTCACAGCGGCAATTTGCGCTGTCCAGAAAGAGAGGCGATGTTTCGGCTGCATCTACTCCTAATGCGATTTTTTGACACTTATTTTGCTTATTTCCTCTCTCTACTTTTCCTTTGTTCTTTCGCCTAATTTTTGCTTGACTGCTCCCGTTGCCGCTAATATTGTTGTTGTGGGGAGCGACTTTGTTGGCAAAATCGACCGTTTTTATATTTTGTGCACTACTGCAACCAACGCCAGTACAGCAGCAAAGCCACCTCTTTAGCGTAACAGCTGATATCACCACGATCAACATTATTGTGCTCGTCAATTTCTTCTTCTTCAGTTTTTGCTACTCTTCGTAACCGAACGAAAAATCACCTCTCTGCTTGATAGTTGCTCATCTTCGTTTGACTCGCCATCGTATTATAGTTCGGGATCTCTCCTCAAGCGCCTATCCGTCAGCCGCCACCCTTCAACAGGCACTACGGCAGCGGCGAGAACGGTTGCGCCCGTCACGTCCCGACGGGCCACTTTATATATTCGCTACTTGAAATCATTGCCAGTTTAAATTTGGCTGTTGCATCGCTCAGCCCTGTTCTCGTCAAATATTTACGATAAATTTCAACAATTGGTTACCATACCTCAAAGTGTCGAGTCCCCACCCAGCTATTATGATCCATTGAGCGCCACCGTGGTCGTCACTGTTTTCTATCTACTTATTTTTTTACTCGCCTATCTGTCTATGCAGGCTTTATCTATCAATTTAAGCAAATAGAAATGTCAGTCAGTGGTTATGAGGAGCCACGAAATCGTCAATCGTCCTGGAAGGAAAGTCCAGTCTCCACCTCGTTGTACTGTCAACCACGGCGACCATGGACTGTTGTGATCAACAATCAACAATTAACAACACCACAAAGCAACCAGCACTCTGCTCTCCATTGAGCAATGAATCAACCAATCCGACAATCGGCATTCGTATGGTTGTACTAGGAGTTAGTTTTCTTCCGTTTTTTGAGCGCATCATAGTTTGTAGCCGTAGAAGCTATAAAAAATCGAAAGTTCATTTGACCCGGACAGCAAGCATATACCATTTACCTAGCCGAATACGTTTCTGGCTGCCTTACAAAATAAAAGCGGTGCAGATTGATAATGCGTTCTATGTAAATATATGAAAAAATTCTACTTATACCTTCCAAGTAGTGTCTACAGATATTTCACCTTTCACTAACGCCCTCCGTTTCTTCAAGTCTGTATCTTTATTATTATTTATTGCTAGTAAATCTTATAGAACCAAAGAGCGCAACAACTGACCCAGTGACCACATCTGTTCTAATAAGAGAAGTTATCACAAATTAATAGTAGGTCTCGAATACAGCCAATAATACACATTCGATCGCATGCATAATTCGTACACCCTTAATTGCACATTTAGCATACGACAATAATATTGTGAAACAGCAATCAGGATACAGCCTTACAGGTAACAGATGACCACATCCCACTACTGCTGAACTTGTCACCATTAGTTTTCAGAATACCGTACATTCAAGCCATGGATCATTTAATGGGAAACGATTTGTTTTTTATCGGTGCTTAACTCGCCGTTCGATAAAGGAGTGCATAAAATATCTGCCAGAATTGTGGCTCTGTCTGTTCTCTGTAGTTATAACTTCAATTTGCTTTCTATTCACAGTTCCTCTGCTGAATTTAAAATGTTTCACAAGCAACCTGTAACCCGTACACAACTGCACTGACTAATCCCACCATTCTCTTCTAGCTGCTGCTTGTTGTGATAATACTTAAACAGAGTTGCATCAGTTTTTTCTTGAACTGGAGTTCCACCAAATATTCCGAAACAGTTCAACTTAATTCTGGCTCAATGCACGATTCGACATGCATCGACGGTTTGTTGCTTATGTAAGCTCCTATGAACCATTTTTGTCTTTTTTATCTTATCAGACATTGTCACCAATGCAGTTAGAGATGCTCTACTTAGTACACGACATAATAAAATTTGCATGGTATACCACGTCAGAACCAACAAAATTCCCTCCATGTGTGAATTACGTCATCACTTATTCACGGGGTCGAGCATTCGCTTTCGGTGTATACTCTGCTCACTATAAAACGATTTCGGGCGCTCACGTCAAATCGGAAATCATCGGTTACCAGCGACGCGCTGATGCCTAATCTATCACGTCTTTTGTCTGTGTGAAGGTCGGCCGTTAGAATTCGTGGAAATGAGAACGCGAATGGAGATCGATCTCCTATTATCTATCATCTAACTAGCTCAGTTTTGACCGACACGTCCGCAAGCGAATTTGACCCTATTCGTTCATCAAAAAAAAAAAAGCTCTCGTGTAGGTGTCTCGTTGCGTCGGTTTCGTTAGTCCACGTGTTCTTTTCCAGCACGTCTAAACCAGCCACAATTGCTTCAATCAAACCACCTGTCGAAAAACGGGATTTCCACCGCTTCTAACCGCCAGCTGCACTAGTTAGTGTTATCTAGACACTTTTCCTTGACTTTTTGACCGACATTACCAAAGCAGCTGTTATACTTGCAAGCTATTGTCACATATTAGGCCAACTCCATTTCAACTGTTATTTTTTTCACTTGAAACCCCACGGCACCACGCTGTTACCCTGCACCATAGGCATAACCTAGGGACAACGCAATGACGGAGTGCAACATAGAATGGCGTCTATTGAAGCTCAATAGATTGGCAGTGAAGTATAGACTGCCATATTGTTTTTTAGACAGCCGCTCTCGCCGACAGGGAAAGCCATTTATTTTATCCGTTTAAGGGACAGCTATAGCATCATTTTATTAGTGGGCCAAAAGCTATTGTAAGCAAAATATGCATTTGATACAATGGAACCTGAACAACGTCGCTCTTTAGCGTTATTTAAACCGCTTGAGTAATCGGCTTTACCGACAAAACTAAAACATACTGGTATATGACATCTTCACCATGAGTAAAACCAGCAATTATTTTAGTTCTTAAGTATAATAACATGATGTAGCCGAAAATAGAAGAAACGTATTGCGAAAACGCATTAACATCAAGTCACATTTTCGAAGAACGATTTTTGAATTCAATGAACAATAAGAGATTGGCCGATATTTGGTCTATCATATATTGCAATATATCTCTCCGCGGTAAGCACGCATAGACAAAAATCAATAAATCAAATACGAAAAGAGAAAGAATTTTATATTTGTGCGTGTCTGTGTATGTGTGGAATGTGACACGACGGAACACAAAAACCTCGCCAGATGAAGTAGCATCCGGAGTACCAGCTGCAAGGCGTAGCCTGAGAGGTGAGCCTAGACTCCAATGATAACGACAATATAGTGAGACAGGCGGAAACAGAAGCTTCTCTCGGCATTGCGAAAAAGATATTCCGAAACGGCGAACACAAGGAGTTTTCCATAGTGGAGTCGTGGCTACAATAGAGCTGCTATATACCAGAGGGCTCAGAAAATGCGCCCCTCAGGGTTGGTTGCTTTCGTTGACTGTTATTTGCCTCGGCCGTCGCGGACAATGTGGCACCATCAGAGAAATTTGGTGTTGCAATTTCCAGCTTCCAATAGAAGTTGAAGCGGAACTATGGAGATGTCTCCGTCCAGAGTGTATAAGCTAGACACACATTGCGGTAATGAATGGCGGAATGATGGGGTAACACAAGATGAAGTTGGAATAGGCTTCAAAGCGGTTTCGCCACCAACGCGGTTGGTTGCAACGTTGAAACACGGGAACGGTTGGGTGAAACGGCATTCTTTGGTATCCTCTCTCCCACTCATTATTGCTGTTACAGTTAAGGAAAAGCACACATATAGGGATCCAGCGAAACGGACGGAAAAATCTGAGTTACCGTCTACCACATGGTCGGAGGGTATAGCTAGATGCATCATCCAAAAGAGCTGAATTCTTCCAAACTGGGTAAGACCCCACCGAACTTAGCCCCTTCACCAGGGGCTTATCGACTTACCGACTTATACTCAGTCAGCTTTTTCGCTTCAATTTTTAGTTTTCAAGCTGTGCTTACGGCAACCTTCGACAGTGTAAATAGCAATTGACATTGCTCCCATCTAAGTGACAGCAGAACCTCGCCTATATCCATTGATTAGAAACTAATGGTGGCAGTGCACATACGCGTTGAGCTGTAGTAACTTCTCGTATTGCTTAACTACAGTTGTTATTTCAACCAAAGAAAACTCGAAAATCAAGTCCTTGGTTTTCGTTCGTAAGCGTATTGGGAAGCGCTTTTCACTGAAACAAAATGGTTACAGTAAGTCCATCATAATAGCCCTTTCAGGAATAGCAAGAGCTAAGCGTATGAATTGCCAGGTGTCTTTCTTGTGCCAGTCGATATTTGTGTTCCATACACTTGCAAGGGTTAAGTCATTAGGAGACCTGGTTTTACGTGAGTTCTGCACTTTCTTTATTAACTTCCTATCACACTCATTTTTTTTTCTTATCCACATCCTCGAAAGTTGGTTAGAAACAGTACCGAGAAAAACGGAAACAATACGAACATGAAAAGATTATCAAACGGGCTGTTTCCAATACTGTCAATATACTGCGTTCTTGTGGTTCGAAAAATATATGCACGCTCATTATCTAAACGCATTAATTGCTCGGTATATATTGGTATTCTCATTGTCATGTACCATACTATTCTGAGATTGACACAATCCGACTTCCTGAAATTCAATATTTCATGCAGTGGAAAAACCATGCAGTGGACTATATTTCGTGATATAGACATTTGGTTAGCAGGCTGCTTGTCTGGGCAGTAGAATCTAATAAATTAATGTTTTCAGATTTCCTTACTTAAGAAATCTCGAATTTGATTAAAAGAAGTAACACAGAATGGGGGGAAAATGAAATTTCAACCAGGCATTATTTTTCGATACAATTTTGCCACAAAGATGTCCGTGTTAAAAAAACAGAGCCCTAAATAGCGGTAGTTGCGCACTTCCTCAGTAATCACTTATGACTGACCGAGTTCGGTCGTTGCGGAAACAATCGATCAACTAGCTGGGTCATATTCTCGGAGATGTGTTTAAGGGACACTCACTTTAAAAGTATGTGACCACGGATACACTACGTGCGGTAAGCCTGCGTGACATCTAATACGAATGGCATCTGTATTGTGTGGGAAGCATCGAAAAGTGCTGAGCCACGTCTTGGATAATTGAGAATGTCTCTACTCCAGGCACAGCTGCATGGCTGCTACAGGATTCACTTCGATAGACGATCGAATTTAGGTCATCCTTCCTCTCACTCCAGCGCCTTTGCGTTTATTGTTCCTGCTTTGTTCTCTCGTACGATTTGTTTACCCTTTCTACTCGGGAGAGAAGCTCGACCGGAGTCGCTATCCGACGAAGTTCTAGACGTTTTTTCTAGATGAGTTAAGTCGAAATCCTTCCCTTTAACCTAATTTCTATCCTGTAAAAGCTGATCGAGAAAAGATCATTTAGGAAAGACGCGTTAAGGGTATGCGCTCAGGGAGGCTCATTATGTTAGTAATTTACAGGGAAACCCACAAGAAGTGAAATTTCCTCAAGTATCGTATTCAAACGGAATGCACATAGGCGCCGTTGAGAGACGCAGCCTAAAGGTATAATATGAGATAATAATAGGAATATGAAGACATGTTATTGAAACCATACTGCTAAGATTCAGGTCGTCATCATACTTTGCACATCATTGTCGCATCATAGGAATATATTATACGCATGTGGTAAACCATAAAAGCAAAAAAATTTTTCTGCAAGGTCAGCGAGTAGTTAACGAACTGTCTCATAAATCAAATAAAAAGCATCTTTTTTCTGGTTATGTACTTTCAATGCCAAAAGTAGATGAGTCTCAATCATGTGAAACGGAAGGATTCAGAAAAAGCGCCGAATGAATGAAATTTGTAGTCCACAATCTGGAGAACAGCCCAATGTGCCCGCTTTTATCTGGTGTCATCGACATTCTTTTGAAGAGAAGAGTTCTCTCGATTTAAGCAGCAAAAAGTCATGTATATACATACGCATGTGCTCTACGCATATAGCATATATACACAGTGATAGCTAGTTAGATGGTGTGGCCAGTACTTTCGTTGGTTACCCAATGATATTGACATTGTAAATGCTTGGCAGAATATAATACCATATGTACCTGACTATATAATGCGACTGGCTACATTGTCTGTCACAGCTGGAGCTGTTAAACTAGTAAGCTGGTCACGTAGAGATGTACCACATGACAGCTTGAACCAGATGAGATCGAAAGTAAAAGCAAGAGTCCAATGAAATTAATTCGAATCTATTGAGTTTCAATTCGCAAATACTCTATCACGTACTCTGTGACCATTTCGCGCAGTTTCGAGGCCTGACGTCTAAAATGGAGGATCTGGTCAGAATGCTTTGATATTACTTTGCTTTGATAAATGAAATGTCAGAAATAAGCGAAAACACTACAAATACCACTATTCAATTCACGAGTACCTTTTTATTGTTTTGGCGGCACCTAGGTATGGTCAGGATGTACTTCAACCAGTTGAAGCAATTACGAATAAATTACGAAAGTACTAGTTTATAATCTAGTTCACGTTAGTGAACTAATACCGCGACTTGAGAAAGCAGGAGGTGCATAAAAAGTTAAGAATTCTGAACATGGTTAGGATTTTTATTCTGCCAATAATGTTTAATGGCACGGCAAAATGGCCAAAGAAACTTTGTTTACGTCGCTAAACAACAATTTTGCAAAATAAATACCTCCGTCCATCTTGTTCGCGTAGAGAGTTGAAATGAACACAGGTTTACTGCTATTGGCTTACCGATAAGATTCCAAATTAAACACGGTTTCGCGATTATCAGCAAAACTGCACAGTGCGGCCACTTGCGGCCTGTGAGTTGCAACTGACACCTCATCCTGTGTTAGTACGGGCCAACCATTAACATTCGTGTTGAAATTTGTCAAGCCTCATTCATCAGCCTACGACTACATATTATGTACCCCATCATTTTCCTGATACTTCGTATCGGGATTCGCTGAACTGGACGTCGGAGCTGGGTCAGCCGTAATGGGAGTCACTGTTTAGGAGAAAACTCGCAACCTATCAAGTAGGAAGCCAGGTGCTCGCCAAGCATCAAAAGTGTGCTATGACCAGACAAACAAAGGCTTTCCATAAAGTGGCAGAACGGCTGATACTAGCAGTCGAATGCGTCCCATTCAGGCCAAACGGGTTTGCCGGCAAGTCGAATGGCGGGAGTAGCTTGTTCCACCTACAGACTCTGTTCCATTTGCTGGTCAATGTCTTTTCCATGCATCCAGCCAGAGCCCATGACGCGCTGAGTGCCGAAACAATTGCTAGTCCTGATATCTTTATTGATACTCGAGCATCAGCCATAGCTAGATGTCTGCAGTCACTCGCTCCACAAGCCGTAAAGGTCGGCCCTGATACAAAAGATAGCAACTACTGCTAAATAACAAATCCACCCAACCTCAGCACAATACTGGGGAACGTAGATTGTTAGTTGTTATTATTCATATGTGATTTTCTTCTGTTCCAGAAAAGTCACCTACTCTCTTGTCAATAGTGCCCGTTTTCATTGCCGAGTTTTACATTGCAACGAATTGCTCATTAGGAAACAAGAGAAACACGAGAAAGAAAAGTGAGCTGCTAAAAAATGAGGTATTAGTAATAAATGCCGTTCGTTAGCGTGATATTGATGCTGGCATAATAAGCTCGGCAATTTGTTATTTGCCTCGAAAAAAGACGTGGCGGAGAGAGACAGATTCTAATAATGAGTTTTGGCCCTTTATTTTTTAGCATAGGAAGTTAAACAGTATGAGTGCTATCATATTAGATAATCGAATCTCACACCCTTTCGAACACCAAAGCATATATGAACTAATCTTTTTGCATTCGCAGCATTAGTATTTAGTTTGTATTTGTGGTTGTGTATCCCACATTGTACCACAATTTTGCAAACCAACTTTATATCCATGAGGCTGATCTTTGCACACTTTGACGCATAATTTGAATTTGTTCAATTCAAGCATGTTGGTTACTATGGGATTTACAAAATTATTCACACTACTGGTTCCAATTTTTAGCCAATAGTTCCAAAACTGCTGACATTTTACAATCTTCTGCTACGATGCACGCCATCAGCACTCTTTTGATATATATATATATATATAGTGTTGGTGTAAGAAATATATTTCCAAAGAGCCCTTAATAAGCATTATAGAACAATTGATTCGGCTGATTTGAATTCAGCTTTAGCGACACACCTCCTCGAACAAAGGAGGTCTCCTCTGGTTTGAGGTAAGCCTCCGCAAACGTGCGTACGCACTCCGGCTTAAGCAGTTTGGCACCACCCAAACTGTCGTGACAATTGGTTGATCTAACAGCGATGTTAACTTGAATTACATCTGCTCAGTATGGTGGTCGGTGTGTGCACAATGACGTATAGCAAAATTCATATAGCCGGAAACGGATGTCGATGGATCTCCCGTTAGTAAATTAGGCAAAATGAACGTTACCGTCAGACAGGCTCCAAGTTTTCACAACGTAACGATCTAGTGCTGCTATGCTATGACAGCAGGGTCGACTGTCGCAGTTATACATGTCGCGGCTAGGAACCTCTCCTTGGCCTTCTGAGTTCGTCCATTGCGATACGAAGGGAAGGCCGGGCCTACATTACATGCGACCCATGGAGCTAGGACAAACTCCCTTTCGTGACCACGAGATTACAAGCTTGTCTACCGAAGCACAATCGAATGTCACTCACGATTTATATATTGCTGGATTTAAATAAGTTTATAAACTGTCTATCGAATGTCACGGTGACGTAATACAAACGGTAACGTAAGTAAACATACTTTGGGTATTTTGATCATTTCTGGCGAACGGCTGACTGCTATGTATCTCAACATTTATGTGTAAATAGAACATATGCATACCGTATTTCTTTTTCACTAGGTGATTTGAATCTGTGCGCCGCAGTCTTAGCTTTAAATATTTCATATAGGCTTCTTGTACTTTGAGGTCGTACCAGTAACCGGAGCTGCTTACCACCTTTGCATTGTGGCACTAGCGTTTCCAAAACAAAAAGCCATGTAGCCCCGTGAGGCATAATGTAATGCGTCACTTTATCTACTTGTATCGTTGACACTGAATTGAATCGCTAAATCCACAATGCTTCCGAATTTCAACACCTATAAACATTTTTATTAGTTGACTTGGGAGCAATCTGTGACAGAGTTGAGATAAACACCATAGAACTGTAGAAGGCAACACGTTATGCGCTACGCGCATACCTTCAATTCCGCGGACCCAGGCGATGATAGCAATAATAATATTGCAATGATAACCCATTTGCTAACTAACAATGAAGCGATATCAGTATATTCTCTGAAGAACAACACTAGCTTCACCGAAAGGCGCCAAGAACTGTCCTCTCATGTAAAATAGACGCAATGTGCGCCGCAGCTAGCGATCTACTGAAACTTGATGACAAAGACCATAACTACAGAATTATGCCCTTATGAACGACAAACTCACTGTAATCTTAAGCGTCTGGAGGATATCTTGGCCCTGCAAATTATATTAGTTTTGTTAAATTAAAACCAATGATCTTATCGCAATTGCTCAAAAGCCATTGTAATTATGATAAATAAAGCAATTAGAATAAGTTTATTTGTATCGTTTCACTGGTTCGATAGCCTCAAGCTTTTCGGTCGACGCCTTCATGTCGATGCAACTCAGCTGTATCTTTTGCAAGTGAAAATAATAATAGTAATAGACAAAAACATGCTTGTTGACATTCTATTCACTGCATTAGGCTTTAAGGCAAGTCGAGAAATATAGCGATCTCCAGAACTAGCAGAAGTTAAGGCGAGCGTCACATGATTAAACAACAGCTTTTTCTTATCATATTAAAATAAGAAAGGGCTAACGCTCAAAAGCAATGAAGACCACAACCGTGGTTGCTACAAAAAACAGGCATGCCATACCAACCAGAGAATTCAGAACAAAAAGCTTTCCAAGCGTGTCGGAATATGGCTCGCATCATGTATCGCTACGATATCTGTATAGCAGTAAGGACTAATTATGTAGAACATATGCTGGCTACAGGCAGCCGCTTTTTCTGGCTGTCTTGCAGGCTCTGTATTCGCAGGAGGCGCGGCGTCGAGTGGTGAGAGATCAATGGGCTTATAGACATGCGGTCATGACGGTAGGCAACGCTCGTTCTTTATCATAAAGGCGGTCAGCAGCAACATCAGCCACGAGCAGCAGCTGTCGCCGGCGCTAAATTGCAGCGGCGGTTTATGGCCGATTCGTCTTGTGCAAGGCAACGGACGACGACAAATGGAGGAAGATCAACATAAACAACACAAGGTACGAACTACTGCAATCCGCCTAAATTCTGATAAGCGCAACCACAATCATATCAGACTGCTGTTTCTGTTGTCAGTTTTTTCCTACCACTACGCTATTTCCTATCGTACTATTAAAAACTAACCTTTGCCTTGTTTAAAGCGATTGTTTAGGTGCAAAAGACCTATTCTGTTGCACGACTCCAACGAAACGTCGGCGATGTCTGCTATAATCAGCTAAGTGCCATCGCAGGCCGGGCTAGAACCAGCTTCGTGCCATTTACACTCTATAGAAATATGGCATAACACCGATATAACTCCGACGGTTATATTAAGCCGCAATACTAGCGCACACTGCCACCTGCCAGCCCGCATTGCAAGCTACTGGAACCGCAGAACACTAAGTATTTTCAGCGAAATGCGATTATTGTCCCTCTTGGTTGTGAAGCAGTTGGTGTAATTCAAGTGGCAACCGAAAGGTGAAACGAAACAAAAACAATCCGATCTTTTGTATTAACGATAGCGGCATAAACGGATAGCAGCACGTCACGATTACTTAAGTCTGTAGTGCATGCCAAAAAACCTGCTATATCTAACCGAAGATGGTCATATAGACGATAGATAGCGTAGTACCATGACAACAGCGAAACATACGTAAGAATGGTACGACATAATCCAACTCATAAAGGGATAAGACCGTAGCTAGACAATTGTTTCATTATGGAAAAGAATAATAGCAAAGATATTGTAAGTACAATCAAATCAATAGGGGTGAACACAGTTGGCTAAAAAAATAATTGATTTGCGCCTGCAGAAATTGTCATCAAGCATAATTGCTGTCAACCCAATTACTGGTAATTTATGTTTTCTGCCCTTTGGTTAAGTGTTTCACTTGATTCACTACTATAGACTTTATTTTTCTCTTTTGTCTGTAGTGGATTAGGCTCATAAGCTTAGCTTGGTATTGGGTTTTCGTTGGCAAATGATGTCAAATAGTATTAAAAACGCAGCACTCTGATTTAAAATCTGCATCGGTCAAAAATCTCGGTTAAAAGGTCATAAAAATGCAAACATGCCTCGGTTAGTGGAAGCCAACTATAGCGATATTTTGTGCTGTTGCTATACCACTTACATATATATTTTAATGCGACTAAACTAGAGCATTTAATGTGTCCACGGAATGTGTTTGTGTTCAATTTGGTTAAACCTCTGTGATTCAATAAGTGTAGTCAGAAAGGCACCGTTATCATCGGTTTCTTCAATAAGGCAACGTATTTGGTTATTTCAGGAAAGTCTGTGGCTGGTTTGGCTTGTCAAAGGAAGAAATATACGATTTTTATTTTTTGTCGCTATAGTCTTGCCAGTTTACGCAATTGTTGCGAGAGGGGTCGCAAGCGTACACGCGGACACTCAGTCGATAGTCATGAACCCTCACAGGCTCTGACGCGACTTCGCAGCCCACTCAGAAAATTCTGAACAGAATCTGATTTCAGCTAAAACTCCGCATATACGGCACCAATCATCATTTATGTCCGCTGGCGTGCATAATGAAAAATGATCTGTAGTAGATGACTTAAGCGGCTATAGCCAAATGTCCTTCAATCGCTTTCTTAGCGCAATAATTCCAGACTCTCATGTAGAAAGAATGCTAGAAAGCGAACGCTAAAAGCAAGAGACAATTGTAAATGTGTCAGCGCAAAGAAAATCCTACGAAACTATTTAGCTAGCGATGAATATGCAATGTTGCCGATAAGGAATTTTCGGAATCATCCGAGCAAGGCCGGAGCTGTAGCTGACTTCAAATATTTTTAGGGAACAATCCAATCATACAGTGAAAGTTTTTCTCATAATTGAGCAATTTTCTAAAACTAGACAGTTCTATCACAACCGCAAGTAAAACTATCACAGTTCAATTTTTGTCGATGTTTGCCATACAAACGTGTTTAAAGCAAACTTCAGCGGCATTATTTTTAATTTCCCAGGCATAATGACCACCAAATATTTACCCGTAAAATTAGACTAATTTAGAATGAAGTTCATTTGCTTCGTTCTGTCTAACGTGTAGTTTCGGCTAGTAGTCAGTTTATTCCAAGCTCTGAAGACATTCGCAATACTTTTCCACTCGAGTATATAATGAGATTAATGTAACAAAACCATGCAACTGCTAAGTATTTCCAGGGTTTAAGCGGGAAATGAGCGCTCATAACGCTGTTATAGCCGGAACAAATTTTCGATAGGTAGTAAAAACAAATAGTTCGTGCTGAAAACGCCTAGAGTTCAGTTAACTTCAATATAAATGACAACAGCAATAATAATCCAGAAAAAATTCAACTCCAGCCGGTGAACCATTCGTCAGCAAAGCTCGATTTATCGCATACCGGTTTCGGTATAAAATGAATAGCAATTTATGATAGAATTTAGCAGTAATAGCAGTCGCGTATTCAAGTACTACAATGCATAAAGTACTGAACTCATGTAGGACACTCAACGCTTTCGGATTAGAACAGTTTCACGATATTTCGAACAGTCATCATTATATAGTGTCATGGTATATTTCCAATAAGTATTTGCAATGTAGAAGGCTTAAACATGCGACCAGTGGATAATGATTGTAATCATCAGTTCAGCCGCCTTGGCCACTGCAAAGGCCGAGTTCTTCCGATTTTTACGTACGCCTGCTGTAATAGTATGTAAGGAGGTTTCCTCACCGATAACTTCTACCCACAAACAGTATAACATAGAAAGTTAGGCGTCCAACGCCTGTAAGTATTGCCTGCCCATTTCAAAGTTGCTAAAGTCGGATTTGTATGAAGGCGATTTTCTCGTAAGGAAGGTGTAGTCTTTGATTTCTTAAGTTTTTCTTCTTCTTGATGAGTGCGCTGTGTTCCTGATTAGCGCTGAACATTCTCATACTTAAACTCCTTCACGGTTCTAGCTGCTGCTGTCATTATCTATGATTCAATTATAGCTGACCGTTTTTGTGGTTGTCCAGCAACAGATCTGTCAAGAATTCAAATTACGCGAGTAAATTAAGAGCAGACTGAGATTTGCGTTAGCCTTTCCAAAATCAGAACCTCAAAGCTCATAAGCGCCCACCCCTTTTCGCCGTACGTCCAGCCAAGCAATGTCTACTAGAGCTTTCTTCACTTTTTCTCGTTACTCTTATGTTTGACTTTTGAAGAGAATCTACCGAGCGGACATGAACTGTTGACAGACACCCATCTATGTCAGATTATTTCCGTCATTTCCTTTACGTCTTTATTACGTATAAATGTGCGCAATTGGCAGTGGTGATGTTAACTTATTGGTAGCTTGCCAGTGGTACTCACACTACAAATCGTAACAAGGTGTGAAGTCTGTCCTCACATGGACAATCGTTCACAGCAACAAAATAGTAACATTTTTTTCATATCATATCAGCATTTCCAGTACCGAGCTTCTCAGGCCGCCTACAATTTTTTCTGCAACTGGTTCATACTTAGCGAGCCTTCTATAACTCCAGGATATATTAGCTTACTAGAAACAATTGCATTCTGAAGCTTCCCAAAAATCATCCTGTTCTATTAAGCGGGAAACATTACGCAGTACATTTCAATTGACGTTGTTTCCACGTAAAAGCCAAAAATGTTTATCGATAAAATGCACATGAAAGCCCAGTGTGCGAGGCAAGAATCCCGTGCAAAAGGGAATAGCTTGTCAGTCGGGTCAGTCACTTAATAGAAGTACAAACGACGCTCTTTCAACCTAATAGATATGGCAAACCATTTTAAGAGATACGAAAACAATAGGTGACGTATCAGTTTATATGAAAGCACAAAACTAAGAGTATAATTCTACGACACGCGGTGCAAGATTCCACTAAGCCGCAGAATCAATTTTGTCAGTTGGCATTCGCCATATATATATATATGATTATGTCATTTTTTGTTCAAAGAGAAATTTTTCTACAAGGATGCGCCTTGTTTTGCTTTGCTTGTTTTGCTAACATTCCTTCCGTAGTGTAATAACGACGACTTAAATCGGCTAAAAAGAAACAGACCAAACTTTGCTTATCGATGAAAACGTCAAACGGGTACTTGTATTTGAATGTGCTGTGAGCTGGCGAAAGAACTGCAGGCACGATAAAAACTACTAGAAACACATGTCTAAGGTCATCGTGTAAAGCATAGTGGCAACTCATAGAGACCCTACCTGCAAGCTCAGGTCGCTCCGATGTCACCAGGAACAAGTGAGGCGTCCCTAGCATGCACTCTCAACTATCGTTGACAGCAGAAAGATTTATGTAGTTCGTTGAGGCTTCCAATCTGGCAGCATCAGTTACCGTGATATTTACCACTGCGATATTCCTGCGTGCAGGTTCCAGATTGCGTGACAATACGTATAATAACGTCGCCCATAACGCTAGCAGAATTATCAACAATATAACTGAACGAAAAGTGGATTTCGTAAAAAATTCAATGTAACTTTTATCGCGTGGCTGCACCACCATCATTTAGGAAGAAGCTCTCGATATGCGATCACAAGCGCGACATTATATCTAATTGAGTAAGTCGGAGAACGTAGTAGATTCCCCTAAACGGGTAGTCATGAACAACCCGTATTCGTTGTTTTCGTTGAACCGTGTGGCGATGCGGATAATGAAATACATCGTACGACCTGCGAAAGATCATGAGGTCAGCGGCAGAATTGAAGCCACCATCAGCCGTATCTAGTAAGCAAAAATCGCGTGTAACTAAAACGTCACCAAGTTTAAGGAAGACTATTGAAAAGCCGTTGCTAGAACCTGAGTAAGTAACCAATTGTCCGGAAGTGAATGCCACTAGTGAAGACAACCATGCACTTGCTGTCCAAGCTCATTAAAAATAATATGATAATAATAGAGATGAACATCATGAATCTAAATAAGAATTCATGAGGAATAGCAAAAAAATTTGATAACATCTGACCTTATTTAGAGCCACCGGTCAGTTTTTTCGAACTTGTTTGTTACTGACAAATGCTGCCTTCCTGCAGTTAACAAGAACACAACAACGGCATAAAAGCAATATTCCGCCGCTAAGGGATAACGTTACACCATTACCTTCACCTAATAAGAGGACACGAACCCCCTTTGGTAACAACAAACACGCAGATTGTTGTTGTTGTTGCTTTAGTTTCTGCTGTTGCGATTAATGTTAGAACCTTCCCCTTGCAGCTATTTTTCGGCAATACGTATATCGTCAGTACGTATAGCAAATAGGTCAAATAGTGGGAGAATGAGCTGAGGAACAATTAAAAAAATGTATTTATAACAATGTGGTTGCCTATATTTTCTGAATTTAATCGAATCGTCACCATTCTATTGTGGTTATTAAAAGAAAATAAGCACCAACGATACCGCCATGACAATAATACAGCCCGAATGGTTCCTTCTTCATTTTTTTGGCTTTGTCACCACGGTACACTTGAGAAATAAGCCTCATTTTATATCCAACACCACCTTATGACTATCATGAGCGGGATTTTCATACAATACATACTACGAAAGAAAAACAAGAAAAATAACACATTGCCAACAACATATATCCATTATTGATATTATCAATATTATCAGATTTATCTACTAAGTATTGAATATTAAGCGCATATAGCGTTGCTAACCGCCCTGTGACATGAGGGGTATGATCATGGAATCTTCTTTAAGCCTGCAGAAGCGGTAACACTCGAACAGTGACAGCGCAATATCAATAGCACTACGGTATCTCAAATCTGCGGTAGCGTAGTTGGTCAGAGCCAAACGACATTACCAACAGCACAGCGCTGGTAAGGCGCTGGCAAGCCTTATCACCATTTACCAGTAGGGTAGGTATGAGATTCAGAGACTTGATTCGGTCTGATCGACATTGAATGCAGTATCGCTTTCAATAAGTTTAAAATAAGAGTTTTCCTGTGTATACAATTCATACACAAAAAGAACTGTATATAACTTTATATAAAATAATTGTTGTACGGAGTGCTTGCCAACAATGAATTATAATTCACAAGCAAGTATGAAAATAATGATGTGTTGTACTACCGTAAGACTGTTAGTAACAGGTGGCTTACTGTATAGGCTGTTTATCAGCAACGTTAACGGAAGATGCTCACTTAGGATCGGAATTATTCAAATGGGCGTTAGCTATGTATGCCTAGAGTATGATAGAAGATTTAACGTTATCTGCGCATTTAACATTCGAAAAGTTAACATATTCATTTAGAGTTTAGCATTTTTCCGCGGAGTCTTTTACGTCAGTTATATACAAAAGAGAGAGATATATATATATCACACAATGAAACGGAATTACCATTGCATTACTGAGTGAGGCTATGGTGATGTTGGATGATTCATAATTTCTTGACCGCCACGGCGGAATCATCAAAAATGCACAATGACTACGATAGAACTCTCAATGGCCTGCCTCAATTATCCGACATCAACCTAATTCTATCTAAGGTTGATGTCTATGTCCACCTCTGACGCCGAAATTTACCACCCACACATTATGATTAAAATGAACTTAACGAGAAACGAGAAAAAGGGAAAAAATCGTAATGTAGCAGCCTTTGCAGTTAGATTCGTGCGAGGCGTCTACAAATTAAAACGATGTTTGTACTTGCAGGCTTGTTAACAAAGTTACCATTATCTAGCGCTAAGTAATTTGGAGGCCCTGTATATTAGAATAGTCTACTTTGAGATTCAATGTTTTTACTATACTTCGGTTGTGCGTCCTGTTGTGCGCAGATTTAAACTTGGCCGATGCGCATCAAGTGGTTCGTTCTAAAATTTAATGTTTTTTCAATAAGTCCTGTAATGACACTAATATACCAAAGAAAACTCAACCGAAACGCATATAGTAATTGTATAGTGCCATAGTACATACAAATATTCCTTAATGGCTAATGCTCAGCTAATCGTACGGCAAAAATTGTAAACCACTATAAAACTATTCAAACACTTTTTTTTAAATAACTTAGTGTTCTCCTAAAAAACAAGACAAGGTATAAGCTAACATGCATTACAGAGTTCCACTCGTTCTGTCATGAACAGCTTCAGGAACTGTGCAGTCCTAGATGAGCCATGTGCTATATTAAAAACGGAGATGCAAAAATAGTCGAACTAACAATGGCAGAACCTGGTGAAACCTATCAATTTGTCGCTTAACCGCAAAACACTATATTTCACCATGATTCCTGGTGAAGCACATCTAGACCCTACTGCGTAGCTTTTTTTCTATTAAAACGTTTCTTTGTATTAAGTACAAGTTATCGCATAGTTCTCGCAGAGCACGTTAAGAACTGTGGGTCCAATTCCTCGTCGAATATGGGCTCATATTAGCAGCATCAAAAGATTTTTAGACATAACATCGATCTACAGCTATTACTTAAATGACTGTTTACATATATGGCTACGTGTAGAAATGAAATACACACAAACGCGCTTCAAACCCACAGAATAGATCGCCGCATCCAACACTCGGATAGGCGTCATGTACGCGGTGTTCAAATGCGTGATAAGAAGACGGCACGTACACTTTTCTTGCTTCGTGAAGTGAACGCTATATTTGTGTTTGACCAATGATTTTCAAATATCGATCCGGAAACAATGTAGAGCGGTAGACAAATCTTGCTGATTGCGATTGGCTTGCGTTGATTACTGACTCCTCACAGTGACTCGCATCTATTCGTACAATGTCCATATGATCGACGAAAAATGTGGGCTGTCAGCAAGGTCAAAGCAAAACCCAAAGAGAAGGGGGATATTTTGCTTCAGACATCAGTAAAGAGATAGCGACCGCTAAAGACGCCAGGCTTGTGTACCGTTCGCTGATGGTCGCTATAAGCTGGGTTGAAGACTGTACTCCACTCTGCGCGAACGTCTAAGAAGATTCGCGAATATGAAGTACCACTACAACGGGAGTATATACGATAGTTGTGAATCGATTAGAGCAGAACTAGGGCATACTACAGCCTCGATGCCTGAAACACTTATAAACCACATTTATGCCAAGCACTTGACAGCAGGCCATGTGGCCAACAAGTATCAACGCTAGACATTTTTTGAAAATCATTTTTTGACGTCATCTTGAAAGGACACTTGTCTCTGATTGTGTAGGCTTAACTTGTGAGGTGTCTCACTTACTAGAATCTAGAAATAATGTCACTTTTCAATTACGAAGGTGATTGGCAAACAGAAACTGGCTCACATAACCTTCAAAAGCGCACGAACATGCTGGTCATCGAAATCGGTTGTTCTCTTGGTACGGTATGATAAGATTGTCATTTTATTGAGAGGTGAAGTGCTTAACCCAGCTAGCTTTAGTTCTCGAGTAAGTAGTTAGATCTACCGCAGCTTAAAGCTTTGCCATTACAAAAAAACTAGAATTTTATACCAGCCAATTGTAATCAACGAGACGTCACTCGGAGTGTAATATCAGTGCCAATTATTGATTCACGCAGCTGTTTTGAAGTAATCGAAGTGCGTATTCGCGTTGGAAAATGATAACCCTTATATCCTATGCACGTATAAAATATGCGCTATGATCAATGCTAATATTTATCCGCAAAACAAATTTACAATACCACTGATTAATTCATTGTTTCGTCACAGCTTCACGGAGAAACACGTCGAAAAAACGAAAGAATATAGGAACAAAAATATTCTTATTGATGACCTTTTAAGGGCAATGTTAATAACAAAAACAAAAAAAGCGGCTCGCAAGAACAATTACAACGGTCATTCGTTGGCTTTTTTGCCGTTCTTACCCACAGTGGACCCATCACGGTCTTTTCTTTTGACCGCATAGATTGTATATAAGCATTCATACATCAATTGTATGCGTCATAACTACGTTACATCACATACTACATGCTATTAGTACCGTACAGGGTATACCAACAACAGGACAGTGTACCCAATACGTGTGTATGTCAAGAATAATCAATATGTTTATTAGCAAGCACTACAGCTGCAATAACGACAACCGCTACTTAATTTCCAAACTATGCGACTTAATACTGTCTGGCAGAGAGCGCCAGACCGGGATGGAGAAGTGAGATGAGAGTGTGTGTAGTGACTGAACTGACACAGAGAGAACGATGAGAGAGAAAGCTGCGTGTAGCATTTTCCCATGAAGCAAAAACCATAACAATAATCATATCATTATTATCGCTATTAAATGAAATACATGAAGAATTTCTTTTCCGGTAGTGAGCAACAAGCAAAGAAACGATTGCCTAGTAGCCCCATCACCCCCCATTCTGTTTTGCTGTATCATGCTACTCGTCTATTGTTGTTGTTACACCATCGGGCTCACTCACAAGTAACGTTGCTTACAAATAGATAGAGATAGGCCGGCAGAGGCGTAGGTGAGGGATGAAGGAAAAGGCAGTTTCGTTTTCGTTGAAGCATATTTGCTTCTGATGCTTTCATCGTTCGTACGTCGGATGCTCTGCGCCGTCCCAAAGTGAATTGTGGCGGCCAACCTTTGACCTCGACGGTTATGGATTGGCACTGCTCTTTCGAGACACGGCGAGATAGCCGTAAGCCGTAACGATTTTCAACGAGATCTCTCACATTTCACCTCCCTTCTTCTCCCCATCTCGTCCCCTAACTTCCCCTCTTCCTCATCGGCCACTACTCGTCCACTGGTGCTGACCCCTCTTGCAGCAATCATTCCCAAGTCAAATCAATTCCATCCATCATGTCAACACGAAGCTGTTTTCCCACATGGCACCGCTAAGTAAAAGCATTTTTTGGTAGCTTCTGCTGGCGCACTGGTTACGTTGAAGTTTCATTAGTATAGTACACAGTTCCTGTCAGCCAAATCGTGACATACAATACCAATCTCAGTTTGATCTTGAGGACGAAATGACGCCATTAGCCATTAATAAAGCACGAGACATTAAAGGAGAAGGTGATGCGGGTTACTTCGCTGTATTGAACTATTTCACTCCTATTGCTAAGTTTGTCGCTTGCTTTTACTCTTACGGGTGTTTTCCGTTCATAATTATCATTTGATAATGAGTGGTCATAGTTCAATAGTCATAGTACGATCGAATTCTAGTACAAAGAGTAAAAGAATAGCACATATTTTTTGTGTCTTAAAAATAAGTTCCACTTACTAATGTTGTGCATGTGTGTCAACAAGAAATATACACAAAGATACCAATCGAAAAACTAGGCGAAAAAAGAAAAGTTCTGGTTAAGAATTTAGAATGTTTGGCCCTTTCAATGATTGGCAACTAGATGTTTAATGGTCCCAATTCAATCAGCGTTTCGACGAAGAGCCAGCTTAAAGCGAGACCCCTCAAAGATTCGAATTATAAATTTTAACTATCACTAAAACTATCACTAAAAAATTTAAACTATCACTAAAAAAAACTAACAGTTGTTTGCTATACTACGCAAAACTCTGCTTTCTTCTAGTTAAAGAGGAATGCACAAAACTCTACTTGTGGCGGCCTCGTCGGAAAGCTAATGCTCAAATGAGTTGTTAAGTATACACGATATGGACGTTAATTATACAGCATTTAAATGTGGAATTTCAGAATAACCTTAAACTACAATATAATTGATGAACGTTGCATAGCTCGCGTATGGTCTACAAACGTACGACGTTTTACAATAGTAGCGTAGAAAAATATAGCAAACATTGTATTTCAAATAAACTTCATCTTCCACCAATAATTCTGCCACCAACTCATCAACATATAGTGCCTTTTACAAATTTTACGGACATCTTTGGAGAACCTCTGTTTTTACTGAAAATTTTACTGAGACATATGATATTGCGGTCCGTTATATACTAATTGCAAGCTTTTGTGTCCACCATTTTCTTTCCTGTCTGCAGGACTATGAGCGTCGGTGCTCGAATGAAATCACTATTGAGCGCTAATCGACTTACTGGTGCTTGCTCGACGACTGTCCGTGTATTTAGCGTTCCGATTCCCTTTTCACTGTACACGATCGCAAATGTTGAATGACACTATAACATGAATTTGCAGTGAAACAGACAAAATTACGTCTACATTAAACCTGTGTCTGTGGTTTGTTTGACAACTGTATGCCGTAAGTACAAACGTAACCCGAAAGTTTGCAAGGTATCGTGCCACCGGCAGGGCGGGTTAAACAGTCAGATGCATTTCTTTTCATGCATATCTCTCTGAAATGTGTTTAATTGAGGATAAGTTTACTAATTACTCCTGTTGAGGATCATTTCGCTAAAGTTTAGTTTCTGCTGGCAACTCGTTGCGAATAATCTGAGATTGGATGTAGCTAGGATTGTGCACCCGGCCAAAAAATCCCAATAAGGTAGAGTCCATTGATGATAGCCCACTGGACTTTTTATTTGGCCAAGTTTACTGCATTCATCTTCATTGCTTCATTGCCCACATGGCCGTTGGGGAGAGACTCTGTTTTATACCGAACATATAAAAGAAAATTCTGGCTAACACTTATAGTTGCTTACACTAGTTTGTTACTTTCTCTCAATTACATGCAGTTTTACTTTTTTGTTTCCCTTACTCGTGTACCGTTTTGTCGGTGCATACTGACAACATTCGAACAACGCCGTTCGCTCATTCGTCCCCGTAGCTGTCACTGGCGATTATACACCGTAGTTGATTTTCGTCACTGTAAGTAACACATTGTAAACCGTTTTCTCATGTCTTCGACATATACATCGCTTTATCATCAAACCAACCAGTTGATTTTAGCGGTCTGTCTAATCATATATATCGAGAGGGCAATAGAGCTGCTGGAATATTTTCACTTATCGCCCGCACCAGCATTACCGCTACCGCTAGGCTGGTTTAGCCGTCGAGATCGCTCTTTAAGATGAAACGCCGAGCACTTTTCTTACATATGGCTTTTCTTTATGAATAATAACAAAAAACATATCAGGTTAAAAAATTGTTTTGTTGTTTATCGTTTACACCAACCGTCTATACGAGTAATAGTGGTGATGTCGACAATAAATGACACATGCGAGTGATAGAGACATTGACGAGTGGTAAAATTTGTCGCCGATTGTCCTTTCACTTGTTTACTTGATTCTTAAATGTCTTGCGTAGACGTTTCACTGTCGAGATGATGTAAACTTAAAGCCTTTTGAACATGCGCAACGTAAATAAATTCATTACAACTAACCATCTACTATCTAGTCTAGACTGACGTGAGTCTTGCTATGTTCATTCACGAATAAAATACGCGCATTGAATAGAAGCTCGTAAGAAGTGATGGTTTTAATTTACTTCGCCTCTACAGCACCATTTTCGAATTCGTGACCAGGCTCCGTATATTGTGGAGGAGACGCCGAAGTGTAGATATTATTTTTGGATACACTAAAAATCGATAGATTAAAAGACTACCTTAACTGGCGGAATCCCATCGCTTCGAAACGGATGCTGAAAGCTGACAACACCACCAACAAATTCTGATGCTTGAACTCAGCTGGAGCATTTGAAATATCAACAGAAGTAATTTTCCTTAATTATTGAAGAAGACCAAGTTGCCTATGAAGGAAGCTAAGAAATTTTAGATAAAGTTTGCACCATTCTAAACTGCTGTATGGCATCCAGAGTACACACAAAGCTGGAAATGTCTCTTTCTCACTCGCTAACCAAGTCTGTCATTTTCATAGGGTCCAGTAAATTCTAAATCATGAGAAAAGTTACATTAGCAAACACACAAACCTATATAAAACAGGGAGATCGGCAATGATATTTCCACTGCTATCTCCCTTAAAGCACATTCGTAAAAATGTCAAAAAGAGACTTTTTTTGCTTACTTCCGTCCAAGTCAAACCAAACCGACGGTAGGTTCCGTAATTACCGCAAACGACACTAACTGAAAGAAATAGAAGAGGAAGCAACAAATAGAATGTAGTAACGACGACAACATCCACATCAAAACTTCGGTAGCCAAGTCACACACACACGCACATAAGAACAACAACAACAACCGTCAATATCTTTAGCGACTCCGCCAAATCAAAGCCTTTTCCGATGTTCATAGCAACAGCAAAAAGCAATCGCAATAGTAACGTTATCTGTTTGAGGACCGCCTATTTTTCTCTGAGGCAAGGCATGGTCGGTGGGTGGGCGGTAAAGTGGGTGTATCAGGGATCAACAAGGCAGCGTTACAACAACGTTTCCATAACGGCAACGGAGATTACAGCCATTGACCACATCATGGCCGCCAACAGCAACAACAACAACAAAAACAGCAGCAGCAGCAGCAGCAATTGTGGCTCTGCTCTTAGCGACTCGGCGCTCCACTCACGTGGTGGGCGCAGCGGCCACTGGTGGTATAGGCCGTCTCCACCCGGGCGTTATTGCAAAGACCTGCGCGCTTCGTCGCCAACGACACGGTGCAGTGGTCGCAGCTGATTGAAATTGTCTGTTTTCTTCTCCGATAGACGCTTCTGGCGTTAGCTTCTGCTACTTTATATCCTATATAAACTGTCTATGTATCTGTCGATCTTTCTGCCCATTACTAATGTCTCTTTGTATTTGTCACGACGATGTCCCCTATTTCAGTAAAACTGCGCATCTCGTGTGGCTTTCGGAGTTGACGTTTCGAAGCTAGCCGAGAGAGGTAAGGGTCAATTGACATCGAGAGAATCAACGGGGCGAGACTGCAAAGTGGCTTCAACCCGTAGATATACAAGTCCTTATGAAAATGTCTATAAAAATGCCAAAAATGTTCTACAACGTTAGTTGTTTGAGACACAGAATTTGAAGGTAGGGAGAGCTCTGAAGAATGTAGAGATGGCAATTTCTAAATGGCTCAATCCGATTTTTTCCATGCCGTTCTCCTCAAAGTGGCAGCAATTGTAACAAAAAAGAGGGACGAACAAATCATTTAAGAACAGAACCCCCTTCCCCCAATAGAATCGTGCCTATTGCTACGACGGTATTTCATTTCGTCCACATTCGTCCAAATGGATGAAACCTGACTACGTCAATTCATAGAGGAATACTTCTCCTTTGAGCGCAATTTGTAAATAAAAAATCATCAGTATTCGGTCCTTCAGCGCATTGTCAACAGTTCACCGCTCAATAGTAGCGTACCCACTCAGTAGCTGAATTGCGTGCACAGAGTTTAACATAAAACTGAAGATCGTTCGTACAATATGAAGAAAGCCATGACATTACACATGGTAAGTGAAGACAGATGTTTTACAATAGGATAAAAAAAACGTAGGACGGATTAAATTGATGTGCTTGTTACGAACATTTCACCTGAAGGAAAAACAATTGCACTAGCCAGAGAAGTCGTCACCTTTCTCGACGCCCCCAAGGCGAATTTATCGTCCAGTTTTACGATGTCCACTTGTTCTGTGAAACCACACGTCGTAGTGACGAACAAATGGAGAACTTTTTCTGTTGTAAACTTAGTTGCCAGTATCGAGTATTCCGAAAGCTTTGGCAGATTACGAATGACACAGTTTAACCTGTTTTGCACAACACTCATGTCATTATAAGTCCACACTTTGTGAAATATATTTTAGATCGAACGAATGGAATATCCTAGCCAGAACAATATGGCAATAGATGCGTCTAACCTGTCTTTTTCCACAAGTTCTTTTCAAGTGATACGCTACAGACATAAAAGTTATTTTAGTCATACTACGCACGTCACTGCAAACGCTAGGGCCACACTCAAGTGAACTGTTCAGTTGTATTCGCAACTGACGAACCCGATCTGCCGGTATAGTTTTCTATTACTTGTAATCTTGTGTTTAT
Source organism: Tropilaelaps mercedesae (assembly GCA_002081605.1). Lineage (NCBI taxonomy): Eukaryota > Metazoa > Arthropoda > Arachnida > Mesostigmata > Laelapidae > Tropilaelaps > Tropilaelaps mercedesae. The sequence continues at coordinate 23,603 of MNPL01003786.1, read as the reverse complement.
ATTTTCTACGCTTTCATTTCACCCCGAATGATTTAATTGACCGATCAGCATGCAAAACACGTTATACCCTAAATTCGTCCAGCATTTGTTAATAATTGACTATTGTAAGTCTTGAATAGTGCGTAATCTTATTCCTCGTTTCAATTTACTGGATCAACCGCATCCGTTACCCTTGTTTCAATCGTGGCGCAATCACGCGATCATTATCATCATACCGCAGCTATTACGTACCGGCAACACCACCACCGGCATTAAGAACAAGAACACCAGTTTCAACAGCAACAACAGTACCACCAACAGCCCCACCCTACTAAAGCACACCCATGTATCCGTTCCCTAAGGTTTACGAAACTAATTCCTGTACTATCATTGATTCACCAATACCTATCTACGAGTGGCAAACGCAGGGCAGAGCGATCTGTACGCTATATTAGTAAACCGTTGTGCAGTTGCTATTCCTATACCCTACTTGGTATTGCACTGGAAAATACAGCGAGGCAACACGATGGGCGCATCATTGGATTGGCGTTCGGCGAACAGCCGGATTGAGGAGTGATCGCTCCGGTTCATCATTCTATTATTTCCGTCACCTATTTCGTATGGATGCTTAACGGTCAACTCCCCTCTTTCGTCCATTACCTCGACGAAATGCCCTGGACAGCAACAGCGTTCAGGACCTATCAGTGGCGTCCTAAGAAGCGACGCAACCATTTGTCGTAATGATTCTCCCTCGGGGACTTCCGCTTTGAACATGTCTGAAAATTCGTTGCTTGTGGTCGCAGGCCAGGAGGTGGCAGTTGAAGAGATGGTGACCAGTTGCCGGTGGCCATACAGGCCGCCGACAGGTTGAGACACAAACGGCGGTAAAATGCCGCAAGCCACGAATGACTGCATTCACGGAGTCGAAGAAGCCACCAAACGGAAGCAGTTGTCATCACATAGAACCATTGACGGCCGCCACCAACAACAGCATTATATGAATGCTCAAATGTACATCAGCCCAGCTAACTCGGCAATGCATCACAGGAGCGTCACCATTCCTAATGCCGGTCCGTCTACTGGTGCGTCCAGCCATACGGTCATAGACTATCAGCCTAGGCCAGAGCCGAAAAACCAATGTCATGTGAAATAATGATCGAAACTAACTATAGGGAAATCATCGATGGGAATCTATTCCAGATCGATATACGCCTCCCATTCCAAATAGGAAAATTAATCAGGAGACAATTACGATTCGTTTATCACGAAATAAATACCACCGCAATCGATAGACTGATCTAAATCACTGTAATTGTATAGAATCATTCCTCCACCGGACGGCAATATTATAGCTCTGCCATCGCTGCCTGGATGACCGCGGGCAATAGACAACAACCATACGCGTGGATCCGGCCCCGATTGAACCGCAAAATTTGCTCACTCCATATGAAAAGGCAAGACAATCATCATCAGCGTTTGGAGGAATGATCGTACAAGTTCACATGTTTCCATGACTTCCTGACACTTCGTGATCAGACTGATCAGATGGGTACCGGAACTGTGTCCATCGAGACACTGTTACAACATAACATTGCAAAAAACAAGTACTCCCTAAATTCGTTCAATAATAGATAGAACTAATCGCTAGGATAAGGAATACACAGGTATAAATAACACTTACACTAATACGTCTAGTTTATCACCCAACTCAGCTGGTCACACGATGTCCATTAATCTACACTGATTATCAGCGCAGTTTTTTTGACACATTCAATAAGTCGTCCTCTTTATTAAGTTGAAAGTAGTTCGAGATCTGCAGCACTTTCTTCGCATTTGCTGAGTGTGCGACATCGTTCCATACCGCAAGAATCCACTGGTTCAATTGAGAAATCTTTGAGACCTACTCGAAGGCATCTTTGATCCTTGAACAACCTTCTCGCCAGCTTTGCCAGACAGATACAAGTGTACGTTCGCCTGAGCGCTTTAACATAGAAAATTATTACTCACGTCGCCCGCGATAAATAAGCCATCAATATAACATCTCTGGACTGATTGCCCAATATTTGTATAAAAAAATAGCGGTATTCGCGACATTGCGGCTATTTGAGACTCGCTGTATACTGATATATTAAAAACGATAGGCTCGTCTAGGCATAAAACATCACACTAAAAGCACTAACGCTTCACAACAAGATCAGTTTTTTTTTATACTAAGAAGTCTAGGAAACATTTGGGTAGGTTTGCGGGTAAAATGCTCTCTAGTAAACATGAAAAATCAGCCTTCCTTCACTCCAGCCCTCATAAGAAGAAGAAACCGAGGGGACAATCCACAAATGACTACATCATAAGGTACGGTTCTACTGTGGGATTATAGAGCGCATGTATGAATTCCTGAATCGATGTCTGTAAAATGGAAAATGTCACATACTTGGTCGAACAGTTTTAATGTGGTACACTACGGATACCTCGGTCAACGAGACCATCTTCGAAAAAATGAATGACTAAGCGCGAGAGGTACTCGAAACGATAGATGACAGATATAACTAAAAAGCAACAACCAAAAATATCACTTCGTCACGTCAATTAAACCCTTGAGTTGAATTTTCCAATAAATTTTAGGCCACCTGCACCAACGGATACACCGAACTGTGCAGGCGCGTTTACCGCTCTCAGTACGACTACATTGCGGCTAACTTGTCGCATCGTATTGTTAAAGGGTATTATTTTTCGGAATTGCTCATGAATTTATGTCATGTGTTCCTCGTCCGACGACCATCGTCATGAACGGCCTGATTCCATTAAATTCAATTAGGAACGGAGAGGACGGCGTGTCTGGCACACGTCTGTTGCTGGTTGCCTCTCTGGCATGCTCGACGATCAATACCGAAAATGTTGGTGTGCGTGCACCTCGTGAGTGTTCTAGTGAACTAGGTCGCGTCCTAGGAATAGGTCATTCACTTCGTGGGAACTGTCACCACCGGAATACACCATCACCGTTACAACACACATGACGGGGCTCGGCGTCAAGCGTCATCCATCCGCTTTGCGGAATGGCTAGCGTCCGTATAATTCGAAAGTGAAGGCGCAGACGCTGAACAGGTAGCGCCGAAGTCTGCGAGTACAAGAGGTGATTCCTTGAATTGTGAACGTTTGAGACACGAAGCGTATAGTGTGGAAAAAACAAAAAAAGAAATACATAGCATCTCAGCGCAAACGATGTCTCTAAAAATAACAATTCGCAGGTTTTCCTTTACGATGAGGTTCGTTCGAAGGAACATTTATGCGCCAATCGGCCCTGTTTAGTTAGTCATCAACAATGCCTCCGCAAACGTCAAGCGGGCGCCCAAAGTGAAGCTGCCAACGGGTATCTGGACTACCGCCAGGTTATCTGCAGCTATAACATCCCGAGCTTTGGCCGCTGCCAGACATAGATGACTGCTGACCTGTTACTTCCTCAGCCGACATCGGAAGGAACGATGCCTTGTTCGGCTTCACTGCTTTTTACACCAGATACATACACGTTCACTCATAAACGTAGACACAACGCACATGGGAATGGCCTCAGACACGTCCAAGTAGGCCTTAGGACTCACGATCAAAAAGGTCTCGACCAACAGGAGCACGCATTCCGGCACAAGCGCTTTCACTGCTTTATTAATACAATAATAGGCCAATATAGTATAACGTCGCATAAACGAACATGTGAAAGTTATCCTAAAAAATCCTATTCTGAATTTACGCAAATACGCAAGCCAACTTACTACCATGCTGCTTGCTAAAACCTGGACCTTAGATAGAACAATATCATATGTATCGTCATCATTCTGTTATCACACTTGTTGTGTAAACATACATGAGAGCTTTTTTTTTGTTATACAACAAGATAACAAGTGATAATAGTATCGTATTTGCTATTCCATAACATTTACAAGGAGATATAAATAAAACAGAGCAGGTTACCTTATCACTTGCTTATGTTGTATGTGTTGACAAAACTATATATATATATATAAATCTATTGCCAACTTTCAGTCTTTAGTTGGATAACAACAACTATTGATGCCACAATGAATCTGGCGCTAGTATCGTACTGCCAATAAATATACAGATCCCAGCAGATTTTCCGATCGAGCGCGGTTTGGTGCGCTTGAAATGAATTGTGAAATTGCAATGAATTGTGACTATTGCGCTTGCTCATTTGGCCGTGGTCTGGTCGCAATGGTGAAGCTATAGGTAAGCGGTTGATTTCGAAACCGACGATGAAAAAATCGTCGGATATTGCATTCAATGGTGCATCATTGCACTGCTATTTAACACTCTCGACTTTACTCGTCGTTCCGACCCCAACAATTAACAAACTGCGATTGGGTATTAACCCACCTAATCCGATTCAGCTGCGCCACGATACGACACCAACGGTGGAAAGATGACACACCCACCATGCACTCGTTTACAAAACTACCTCAAATAACAACAATAGCATCAGCAAGAAACGGAAAATGGCGATCATTAATGTAACTACGTCATCACCATCCTCCTCGTTCTTGCGTTTCATTGACAGTAACGAGTGGCGGCGGCGCCACGACCACCAACAACAATAGCAGCACCCACAACAACACTCGCTGATGCCGCTTGCTGTCGTGTTTGCAAACTCCCGCCAGCCAATGAATGCTGGTTGCTATGCGGTTAGGGTGGGTGAACGGTGGGCACCATAAGCGCCCTCCTCCCGCCCATCAGGTGGGTGCGTTTAGTTGTCCCGATTGACTACATTTACTATTGCCGCCATTGAGCCAGAGCTAGTACCATCCATCCACCGCTTTTGCGATGATCCGCACAACGACTGTTTGGTTGTTACACCGACCGATTCGCATCACTGGACCCGTTACAATGACAAATACACTGATGAGTACACAGGATAACACTATTATGTCCAACACCAGCCTTCCACCCGTCTTAACACTGACTTTACTGTTAGCGCTGCCAGCTGCAACAAATTCGACGGAATGCTCAACACAGATAAACCTAGGCGGTAGATGAACACAGGTTGGTAGCCCCAATCAATAGCAATCTTCTGATCCGGGATGTAAACCGAACTCACCTTCGGGCTCGTCGCAATGACAGCGTCAATGCAGTTGTAAAGCCGCACGCAGTAAATGAGCGTTGAATCAAAACAACATTAACTAAAAGTGGAATTAGTCACTTGTAACATTGGAGGTTTCGGATTGATGACCTCCCTGTTCCATAATAAGAGTTCGTTTTATTTAATTAACAAGAAAAAGGCGTGTTTGGCATCATTAACCACTGCCATAATCGCACAACTGTGCATTCACTGGAAGAACGTTTAGTACGAATCTGTTTTTTTCTGGGCAGGATAGGACGGCCACGATCAGCATTCACACGACGCATGTATCCTCATCATTGCCTTCGTTGAGTATTTAGTGTCGAAAAAGTAGCAACATGTTTTCTTGACATAATTGATCACTTACGGATTAACTTTCGAGTGACTCAGATGTTCTGAGAAAAACAAACGCTCTGCTTAAGCTCTAGACTAACTCTACCATAGCATCAACAAGATAATGCTCAAATGATATGTATTAGATACAAAACAACTTTTTACGCCCAACATGAGGAGTCAAAAAACAAGCCTACCTGCAAAGAGCGTACACAAAGGCGGATGTCCAAACTTCACAAAAAGAACTCTGTTCTCCTTTATTTGAGTTTTTCTTGAAGGAGGCTTATCGTGCACTATCATCACGTTATCAGACCACCTTCTTACTATTGGGCAGACTCCTCATTTTAACCTTAAGTGCGGCCCAACCAGGGGTGTGTGCAGATATCTTTGTGCCGCTAAGTAGTTCAGTTAATATACGCTGGTGGTTCGTAAATCCAAGGTTGAACGGCTATAGTCACTACCTATACAGTCACTGTGTAGCAACGACCACGATAGACGTGAGGACAGGATGCATGCAGATCACATGTATAGGCGCAAGATAATTTCAGAATCTGGACGAACGCTGCAGCAATGCCAGCAACGCAAGAAAAGTGTAGCGTCATATCGTGTCATGTCGTGTGCTGCGATTTGAGAAGTGATCATTCTGGCGGCAGGTGGGAGTGAAACAGAAAGCACTTCGCCATTTCCTCGTATAACGAACACGAAGACTGTTCAAAACGGTCCCGACAATTTCATTGTCCTCGGAGCGGTTTTGCAGCCCACCGGGATTTCTTTACGAACTCCTGGTGACGGTACTGCGGTACTTCTTTCGTTTCATAATCATGACGATTACGGCAGTGGGAGCAGGACAAGTGAACACGTCGGTAACAACCGTACCTACGCATCTATTACAACCCTCAGAAAAAAGCACAATGCAAAACCTTGCACAACACTATCGTTCAACGACGGCAACAACAGAACGTCCTCCACGGGTTCAACTTACAGCAAGGTTTCTCGTAACGCTGCGATGTATTCCTATTGTTCTTACAATAAATTCATACGAAAAACACAGTAGTTAATGGATGGCTCCATTTCTCATTTCTCTATTGTTTTTATTCCATATTCTAGCCGAAAGGGATTGGTCATATTTCAAATGGTGTAGTTCGTTCGGTTTGCCCAATCAAACGCCCATTTATTTGACTTCAGTGCACACTCACCAACTTGGTTTACAACGAATACCGCACTGTATGTATTAGGCACAAATTCGAAAACGTCAGGGGTGATCAATAAGCAGGTTGGTATTGTTTGATTTGGAGCTAACAGGTACATCTGAGATATTATTTGAAACTTAAAAACTGCTACACACAAGTTGTCACAACAAAAATCTGAGAGAATCTATTTGCGTCTCAAGCTGCCTTTGGTATTTGCCATATTTGGAGCTGTATAAAATTCGTTCCAAAACAAATACAGTTACAAATACATACAATATACAGTATAAATAAGGTTCCCCACGACACCCAATAATAAAACGATTTACAAAGTTATCTTCAAGTGAGTACTCAGTCACCTTATCACTATGCTGCACTGTGCTATATGTACGCCGTTGCACATGCATACACACACACAAATACATAGCACAAAACAGTAATCACATCCATGCATAGAATCTGTTAATTTGGATATATCCATAGCAACCTATTCTTAAGACGTCTATCAAGTCGTAGTAAAGGCAAGGTCTATATCAATGTTGCTACCGTTGTGTAGTGGATTTGCGAAGTCAGATTTATTTTTTGCATTCATATTTTTTCCATGCGTCGTTTCTGCTGTATCACTGAATGACTCCATCTTTTATACATTCCTGCGGAGTTGACTTTTGTTTTGTTGATCTATATCAAGCTTATGTTCTTATACGTCGGAATTGGCATCTGTGCCAGTTTACTGGAGATACAACACTATCTAATACGATAATACCTAGTTGAAATATTGAGGCAAAACAGAGGCAATACCCATCGCGGTCCTTGTTAACATCTCGTAAACATCCGCCATAGTACTCAAAGCCAAGTGTATATTTTATATACATATAAACGCATTATTCACGGATTTTGTAAAGCTTGGGTAAGCGCGCATAATGAAAGTACTAATAATTAACCTAATCATACAATTACGAAATTATTTTCAAATTTCTGACGATTTACGAAAAGATGTCTTTTATGATACAGTTGGAATTCTAGCGAATTACTTCTTGATTCTTTGAGTCAAGAGAAATTATGTTTATGTTTCACTTGTAACCCCATTAGGGTGGTTCATATATACTTGTTACATATATATCACTCTCAAGGCTATTAATGCACTGCTAATAATATGCCAGCGATCGTTGGGTTATGACTGGCGGCTGTACCACTATAGTTTATCTTTTGTTGTAATGCGATTCTTTTTTCTGCGTTTCTTAACAACAGCACACCGGTTATCTAAAGCACAGGAAAGTAGGCCACTGCAGAGAGATATCTTCCACTGGCCAAAATTTGCATCCCTTACCAGAGGTACATAATTGAGAGCAAATAATGAGTAGTGCCACCTCGTGTCGCTGACTGCGATAAATAAGAAGTACTGCAAAACAGGGACAAAAAGAAAGCGCAGAAATGGCCGCTTCGTTGGTAATTAACTTCACCTGAAATAATTGACAAAAAAGCATGCCGTTAATAACAGCAATATTCTTTAAAGTTATTCAGCATGGTGCAGCAGCATGAAGCAATATATATAACATTTGGTAAACGGAAAAATATATAGTACCTTTCTTGGTGAGTATAGAATACCGTTACTCCGTTACCTCCGAAGCGGCGGAATTCTAATTAGCAAATGTATTTGTTTAACTAAAACGGGTTCGTAAATGTTTAATTAGTTTGTGGATTTCCAGTTTAGCTTTTCACCATATTTGACAATTTCTGGGTAAGCATACGCGCATGTTGTATATCACTATACAAATACACTTCCTAGCAGATATATTTTAAATAACATACAAATGTGCGATAGGATTGCACTGTATCTTGCAGCGATTGTTGTATCGTTCTTCTAAATCGTTGGTCTCGTAACCAAGCAAGTGAGCAATTCATAGCTAGAACATTGTAAAATTTGATATCAAAAATGTAGCACCAGACCACTATGGGTTGAGCCTTCACTCAGTTCTTGAATCATCGATAAATCAGGGTTGACTATTGACCGCACATCAGGAGTAGACGAAAACGATCTATTCCTCCTGTGAACAAGGCCGCTCTGTTCATTGTGGTACTCAAAGGAGTTTAAATTCTAGTTCAAATCTACGCCCCTTTAAAAAAGCAAAGCAACACCGCAAATCAGAACGCTCTTGCTGATCGTATACGATTCTGTATACAACGGCAATAACCTTCTTCCCAATTGGTCATAATGTTAAAATAAGCTCGCCTGAAATCGAATTTCATGCAGCAATCTGCGGTCTACCTTTCAATCCTCCAACTAGCGCTAGTCCGGAGAGAGAAAATAGAAACGACAAAACATTGTCCAAACCTCTTTTTTCTCTCCAAGCCCCCCGCAGTGCAAGTGGTAAATTAAAAGCAAAACGGCTCCAACAATTACCGTTTAATTCATCCATCGCACAATTGTATAGCCAATGGCCGAATCTGCCACTTCAAGCTGGCCTTACGTAGAGCGGTTAATTGGTGGAAGATTCCGTGCATTTATTACTGACCGAACAACAGCAACCACGTATATCCAAACAGTAAAATACTGCAGACTCATCAGCAAATAGAAATTTGGTTGCCCGAGAAAATGCCGCCCATCACATAGCCGGTAGCTAAGCCGCAAGCGAAATTATTGGGTATAGGATAAGCGAATGTTGTATTTGCACGACAATATAGGGCCTTGTTCAGGGCGATACCGTAAGGGTAATTACGTGGGCACGATCAGCTCAAGCTTTAAATATCGCAAGCAGCAATATTTCTCTATACGGCACACTGTTATAAATACAGCAGCCTAATCAAGTGCTATTTCAATGGTGGAAATGGATACACCTGTGTCGGCTCACCTGTCACGACCCCAAAAACAGCAACTCCAAACATAAAGCAGTCGACAGCAGCTGACAAAGGCGGTTGCGGTGAAAAAAACTAAATCATTCAGACATAATCAGCTCCACGAGTGTATTTATAATAGTAACTATTACTGAATTCCTTATTTCTCTGAATTGAAATTCCTATTTGTTTCTTTACGTTTTCTTCCTCAGACCTGATGGCGCACGATGAAGGAAAATCCCGATAAATCTTTAACGGGTGGCCATCATTTCAACTATCCGTGACAATGCGACAGATGGCAAAAACGTGATGGAACAATCCGAAAAGTGCTAATTTAAAAATCCACAAACCGAAGTGCCTTGCTTTCATTGTAGCAGCGCATTTTTCATCCTGTGATAATGTTTCACACATTAATAATCCATGCATGTATTAATAATCCTGTTTATGCAGTATCGTAGGCGAAAACAAGAATTTCTCGGCGGGGCTTCGCTACTTCAACGAATTCAATCGAGTCAAATTGTGATTGACGAGAACTATTGGACTTCGATAGTCCATGTTTACTTAGCAACCTATCTTTCGTAACGAAAACAAAAGAGCAATCGTACCGGAATAGAAAAATAATAAATACGTGCGCTAGACAGGTTGTGCATTATGAAATTATACGATTATACGCAGTTGCTAATCAGCTCCGCACGTTATTTAATTTACGTTTACTTAACTGATGAAAAATAAAACAAGCTCGAATATCGACGTAATTTTTTCACGAGAGCAAACTGAACAGTCTGCAGGAGTGTCTATGACTGCAGGAGTGTTGGCTAAGGGTGGCAATATTAAGGCGACTGCAGTATTATTAAAATTGGTAACAAATTGTTATCGAATCGGTGAAAAGAGGACGCTTTCCCAGAACTAATGCAGATTGAACAAACGACACGCTCTTCAAAGCGTGGCAGCAAAGCTTGCTAATTTTTAAATGCTGGTATGCAACGCTACCTTTTCATTGACAACTAACTTAGCTCATAATCTCCAATATTTTGAATATAGATACCGAGTTAATATCAGCGGCAGTGTCAGGTCTCAAGCTTATTGTCACTTATACAGTTAGAGAGGCAGAAATGGATGAGTAAGGCGTATCCTAACCCGGTTTTGTCAACATTGTTAATCCTCTTTGTTTTCCAATTGTTGTTGTCATAGTTAGGGTAGCTGCTCTTGTTGCCTTCCTAGATCGTTAATACTAACGCGAAAGGAACTCACTGATGAGTACTCTTCACCATGACCATCGACCTAGTAGGACCATCGTCATTATCAAATCGTCAACGTGAACCGACCCACAGAACGTAAGTTTGCCGATTTCACTCTCGATACTTCCGTTTGTTCACAATGAGTGCTGTCTAGCGAGTAGAGAGTCTGGGCTAGCTCGTTTGCCAAATATTTTCCTCCACCAACTTGGGCCCCATAGCAAAAGTCCCAGTAACGTCAGTTCAACACAAAGGTTGGCAGCGCGTTGCTGTGAAGTTTTACGAGGCATGTAGGATTCAATAGCATACTGTTTGCCGCAGCTATATCAATCTGATGACCTCACGTAACGTTGAATGGCGTCTGAGAACACGTGGGGTAGACAAACTTAAACTAACCCACTAGACGCCGTTTTGAGGCACATCGGACTGCCACCACTACGACTCAAGGTTCTCTCCGAGGCGTTCAGCATCATCTAATAGACACACAACCTCTCACATAACCGAACACCTCGAACAGCCTAACTATTTAACCTTGTTACGAGTGATCGAACTGATAATGAAAAATAAAAACTCGTACTTAAAAAGAAAGAAAGAGATAGCAAGCCACGTTTACTTTTTAATATATTTTGAGTATTCAAAAGGACAACTGTTTCCTAGTGTGATTTGAGTGCTATTCACGTACTTTTACTACAAACAAAATGCCCGCGCAACAGATAGACATTTTTGGACAATTTGATGGTGTCTGTTTGATGTTTTGTGCATTAGGCATGCATTCATTGCACCCACTGACTAACGTGACAGTGCATGTGTCATATGATTACATTGGGAGAACAAATTTGATTTGTCCATTTAATAGATCTCGGCACTAAATGGGACGATTCACATGAACGCTCGTCAACTTTCATCGCTAATGGTAACGAAAAGATACGAACATACGCTCACTCAATATTCGTTTTTATATTAAGCTACTGGTTGTAAGCGTTCAGCATCACTCTAGAATAATAAGAAATAATTGGCTATCGGGCAATTAAAATCTAGTCTGATTGTTCGTGTGAAGCCCTGACCAAAGGAATGACAAAGGTGATGATCGCAGAAGGAAATCGATTTACCGATGCTCTTCTGAAGTTTTCTGAAGCTTCCACACACAATCATTGCAACTAATGATATAAAAAAAAATTGCCGTTTTAATCGATAGTTATATAATTCTAAAAGGAAAAGGTTTAATTACAAGTATATCACAGTGACAGCAATAGTAAGTACTCAACAAAATTACCTTGTATTTATTTCTTCCCTGCTGATCATTCACAGGTTGAAAGCCATATCATGAAACCAGGAAACACAAGAGTAAATTTTTTAGGATATCCTCCTATACGTATAATCTCAATTAGATTTCAGTCGCCTCGGGCGACATCAAAATACAAAAAACCCAGTCCCGAAGGGGTTCTTCCACTGTTCGGTCGCATCGGCGAACGTTCAACGTTTAGCAGCTTAAGATGGCTATTGCTGCGAGAGCGAATCAAGTGTTGCACGTTATGTGCAGATGGATGACGACGAATAAGTTTGTCGATTGGACGTAGAAATAAAAAAATAACAACTGCTATACTTCTTTATAATTTTATTTCACTTCGCGGAGGAGGCCCTACGTCGACGGCTACCGCATTACAACGGCCTTTCGATGTGAAGTGTCAGTAGTTTTCTTCCGCTGTTGCAGCGACACATACGCCAACGACAGCGATTGTAATAGCCATAGTACCGAAAAAGCAAGGCTTCGATCGTTTTCTTAAATATAGACAATCGAATGATTTCCTTTGATATCAACCAACGAGTCGAGGAGGTGTAGGAAACATAGGTGACCTATAAAGATAGATGTAATTTTATTTGAATAGAAGTATTCGACGTTACCACAATGGCAGGCTATAACAATAGAAGTATATTGAGAAGACCCTGAGGTAGTATGGCAAGCCACTGAAAATGATCGAATGCGGAAGCTACCAGAGGTGATAATTGCATGCCACACTTATATTGATTAGGTCTAAAAAAAAAAATATTTTTCAAAGCTGACCATCAGCCAACATCTAACGTCCACGGTAGCAGTTTTTGCACTACTTCGTAAG
>MNPL01003786.1:0-10205 GCA_002081605.1 Tropilaelaps mercedesae | reverse complement strand
CCATATAAATGTAAATGTGCACCGGCGGGGATCGAACCCATGCACCTACGTGTCTCCTCCAGTCGCTAGGCGCATACGAATGCGCCAAGCCACCGGGCTCGACTATTTTGATTAGGTCTGTTTGATAGAAACCGGTCTAATCAATCTAAATCATACAGAAATCGTATATGCTATACAAATGGCGTACGAATTCTAAGTGGTCTGCGGTTCTTTCCGCATTATCATAAGCGACACTCACAAAATTTCACTGAAGTATTCCCGATTCAAACCATAGCATCGGCTTCAAACGTTACTGTGATTCAATCAGTTAATCGAACACTGACTCGTGCACGGAATCGCCTATATAAATGGCCACTGTGAAATGTCTGACAATGAAATGAACGTTTTTTGACAAGGTAGCATTACGCTTGTAACCGAAATCGGCCGAATGCCGCCCTAACAGTTGAAAGACTGACACAACTAAATTAAATAAAAAAAATATGACTTATCCAAAATGTTAATTTCCAATCTTTGTTACTAAAGGAGAATAGCCTTGTCTAGACCAATCTACTTCCAAAATTTCCCAATATCTACCTACAAGACACTTGTTTGAACTTATTCACGACTACTTTCTTCGATGGGCGTTATCAGTCGCCTAAACATTTTTTAAGCAAAGATTTTTCCCGTCTGCTTAATCGTTTTCACGCAAGGTCGTCTTTCTCTTTTTTTTCGATACGACATTTAATCGGTTGCTACTCGGTTAAAAATTCACATAGTATAAAATGCAAACTCTTTTATATTTAAATTTCGATCTTCGCCATTGTCTCCACACTTTGGCAGAGGCCTCTTTGTTGCTTGTGTACGACCAGTCACTTGCATTAATGTGGACAGCGCTTTGACATTATTCTGTCGCATCGATGCTGAGGCACATTTTAGGCAATGGGTCCGTCGTTGATAACAGCACGAGGCAATGAAACGCCACAAGCGCAGTAAAACATCACCTGATCGCCATCTTCAAGTGATTGACTAGGAGCTTCGTTGTTTTTTTGCCTGTGAGTGTATCTGTGCTTCTCTCTTTCACTCTACGGCTGCGTCTCACTGTTTTATTTTCTATATATCTATTTTAGTTGTCTTCCTTCTATGATTCGTCGTTTCGTAGATTTAAAGCCGGTTAAACCAAGCTATCACAAACGTCGCTTTTGCGCGCGCAGCTGCGAGTCAACGTCTCGGCGTCGCATCTTTACTTTGTTGCGGGTTCTACACTGCATTAATCAAACGAACAGGCTTCACCAACGAGCGGAACGATTTGTAAAACGAGGGCGAGAGAGAGGGGGGGAGAGGGTGCGCAAACACACTCACCGGCGAAAATAAACAGATTAAAAATCTGCCATGGCGTGTATAGCAGAGGTGTTTAGAAAAAGCTTTTCCTTCTACTTGATGATGATGCCGATAATTGTACTGCAGGTTTTGTTGGGCGCCCGGTGTTTATACGTACGTAAAGACCGTCGATTTTCCATGTAATAAAGTAACACAAGTAATCATCACGACAACCACGATGATTATGCAAAAACAGAGACACACATTCATATGCGATTTCATTTTGCAGTGTGGCTCTTGCGGTAAACAGATGTTTATTTTTTTCGTTGATAGATTTGGCGCTAAAGATTATAATTATTTTTTCCAGTTGTATTTTTGTGAGCCATTTTAGTGTGCCCGGAGTTTATTTTTTTGAAGGTATTTGATCGTAGCGATTTAAGATAGTAAATTGCATGCACCTTCAAGCAAGTATAAGTTGACCCAGGTTCTGCCTATATATATATATATATATATATGTATGTTCACATGCTTGTATCGTGATAATTAATACGACGAATTTCGGCTCTCCAATTGGGTGAAAAGACCTTTCATTCTGAATGTCTCGATGAAAATAACGCCTTAACATACGTGCGGCTGACTCAAAATCATTTTGTCGTCTGCGGTTGTTTATTTACTTTATCGTTTTAGTAACCTACAACCTCAATTGAGGAGAGACAGAAATGATGATCAGATAGAAATAAAACTTATTCGGTGGTCTGTCGGTGAACGTATCTTTTGCTGTCGTTGGGCTGCTTGGTATTGGCCCGCAATGCCTCTGGCGCCCAATGCAAATAAAAGGAATAAACAAATATCCACAAAATATTGACAGGTTACGCGTTGCAGGTAATGGTTGATTTCGCGTCTCATTACAATCTGGCAAATAGATCCAGTCGAAGTAGTTTTGAATAACTGAGGTACCCTGATTTTTGTGCGTCAAAATACATACAACTTTACAGCGTCACCTGAATCAAAGTCAGAAGGTGTTTATGGTGTGCATCTAGCTTCAAGCCGAAGGATTGTCTAGTAACGGCGTGATGTACTCCACCAGCACATGCTGAAATGCCTAGACTTAAACAACGTCTTAGGATATATCTGAGTCAGTACCAGACCGAAAACGTTGCATGGGAAGCGTCCTTCAAAGAACCTATGATGGTAATAGGTATCCGGCCTGTTGCGTCATAGGTATGTATTTGTTGGGTCATTATCTCACTCTCTCTTTCAGTCCAAATGTTTTCTTTTACTATTCTTTCCTACTTCGCGGTCGTTTTGCCGCACTGCGTCACGACGGAAGCCAACTCGGTTCACCATATTACCGGTAAAAATGCAATAATACTAGCAATACTCCAATCATACTAATAACTAAGTTATTACATGGCAAGCTTGACCTTCACACTTGAATTTCACAGAGTTATTGAATCCTTTGTAGCGATTGAAGACGGACGCTGATATTGACGACCCTGAAAACTAAAATTTGTTTTCCAAACTATTTGTAATTTGGTGTGGTTGTATTATAACCTTGTACTCGTTCTCTGAGAGTACGCTTTACATCTAAACATTTCTATTATTATTAACGTTTTACTTAGTCATTGATGAGATATCACCACGCTTCCAATACTAAAACGCAGGCTTTTTTATTTAGACATTTCAGCTTTAAAATGAGCTTCACTGTACTTTATGCCGACGCCATAGGGATATGCTGGTAGCCCTATGATTGACCTGGCTACCTCGCTTTTGAGCCGTTCCGCAGCACTTCTGGTTTTGCTCAGATATCATCACGCACATCACACCGTCCCCATGTTTTTGCAATATCGGCTCAAGAACGTACCATACGTATAACCATGAGTCAGAATACCAGATTATTTGGCAGTGTAGCGACCGCCTCACTCAAATAATTTGTGTGTAATTGGTGGGAATGAAGCCCACATGGCTCATATGGTAGTACGTATCTAGATGGAATAGGCTGGAATGCAATTTCACACGAATCTATTCATCCGTCTACACATTGGCAGAAATACGGGAAGAGATTGTATCCATTGTCCATAATCTAATTCCGCAAGCGTTGGGACAGCCGCAACGGGTTTGATTGCTTGGACAGGCATTGATGCTTTTCATCAATACCGGAACACCAGCTTCGTCAGAGACTGTGTCGTTATCATTCGCTAATAGAGAGGTACATCTGTCACACTTTCTTGCAGAAGGTCGCAGCAACACCGATCTTGCACTGGCTGCCGGGCATTTCCAGCGCGTGTCTGTGTGCGAGCGTTCTGCGCTATGTGTCGGTTGAATTACTCCATTATGCACTGTTGGACTGTGGCGGCATCAGCTGAAATCTGGTCCATACTTCTGAAGCGACTGGAAGCGAGCAACTACTGTGCAATCTACAGCAGAACTACCTGGCCAACGGCAGCCGTCGGGCTCCCACGCAAGCGTAACATTGGCTCCGATAGTATTATTGGGATCAATCTTGCTACCTGCCGAAACTACAGCCGTAGAAAGGCACTTAAGAACCCAAATCGACTAGGCTTGTTCCGCCTTGTTCCCACCAGACAACCAACCAACGACAACAACAATGTAGTACCTGGACGATCTAACGCCTTTTGACATGCGCCGATGGAGTTCTCACTGCTGGCTCCCAGATGTACAACGAAGCGGGAGTAAAAGCAGCATCACATATTGTATACGCAATGAGAATAGTAGAAATATATAGTAGTGAAAAAGTGAAGCTGAAGACAATGTCACATGAGACAACAACCAATCGGACCATGGCCTCGTTCATCTAATTCTCAAATTAAGCATGTGTCGGTCACCAATTAGGCCACGTATCTACTCATTTACGGATGAAAACTGTGAGATTTCTTAGGCCTTGCTTCAAGTGGTTTTGCTCTAGCAGCAAGCGAATTTGGAATTTTTTCTATTAATCCCACCTTTGCTCAGAAGGACTGGTCAGCAAATTGCGCTAACATTATGATTTGTTATACGCCAAAGGTCACCGGAATGAAAAAAGCCCCCATAAGCGCAGATAGCAATATGTGCTTCGTAATCAATCAATAACCTATAATCGATCCAGTTACCTGCCAAAATAGATAACAAGTCTATAAAATAGCTGACCATACGCATACAGCCTTGCGTCTGTGTAGAACACTTCGTTTACTGACTCTACACTTTCGATGATTTCATCTTTAGGGATCTATACCAGGGTTTAACGTATGGACCACGTTACCGACGTGTAGCCAAAAACTCTAACGGACACTAGATTATTTTATCACTCGGTCAATTCGCTAGGCAAAAAGATAAACTCAGTAGGCTTTTTGTGAAAAACACGGAATTCTACAAAAATATGAGACAAGACTCCTTTTACAAACTACTTGTGCACGACTTCTGATAAGCACCAGTATTCAGAAGACTTTCCAAAAAATTAGACAAAAAATAACAGCCTATCGGTGCGTGCTATCTTTGTGCTTTTCGGTAAGAATACTTTCCTGTAGGGATCTCTCATTAAGGCACCTTAAGGTTGTTCACTTTGGCTAGTCGCATTTAGTTCTACCAATGTTATTGTTTGGAGCCGCATGGCAATGCTGTGACACGATAAATGGTAAAAACATTGCAAAGTCGATCCTTCTCTCAAAGAGCTGAACTAAAGGCATACCAGCTGCCAGCCGGTAGAACCGAATACATTAACTACCTAAATAAGGTCTTCTTAGAGTTCCTCGAATATTTCCAGCTTGTGCCTAATTTCAGACAGATCAAATCGCCTTACTCATTGACTTCTGGTAATATCTTTCGAGATTCACCCACAGCTTCTCTGGCTACTGTAAATATGTAGATTTGCCAGAGATAGGTTAGAGACGTCTATGGTGCTTGAAATTTCTGTCTCGTCAGCAATCTATTGTATATTCTTGTTTTTATGGGAAGTTAACTGATATTCCCACTACTCGTTCCACTACTAAAAGAGGTCCGCATTAGTTTCGGTTTTGTTTTGTCATCGCCCGATGTTTCACATTAGCCATAGCCAATGAAGCAGAAAACAACATTTCCTTTTTTCTTCGTTTCGTACTGTTACAGTTCTTGCTGATGATCATTTTCACTATGATACCATTGAACGAGGTCAGTTCAGCGGTGGTACAACAGCAGTTCGCCTGCCTCTTGTTCTTCTGCATCTTGAAATCGTTCACCATTCACTCTCACTCTCCCTGTTTCCCTCTCACTCTCCCCGTTTCCCTCTCACTCTCCCCGTTTCCCTCTCATTCTCCCTTTGCCACAACGTAATATCACAGAAAAAGAGACAAATTTGTATCGACACTACTGGACATCTGGGCCTTGTTTCACCATGTACATCTGTTATACTCGTTTTTACTGATACTCGTAAACGCGGACGAGCATAAATATACCTTCAAGAAAGAAATATAGAGAAGATCGGCCGACAGATTTGCTATGAACGACCAGTTTATAGGTCAATGGTAAATGTTTTGAACCGTTGAGTGCCATTAAGTGAGATGAGGAGTATACCATGATCTCACGTAGGTCGTGAACGAGGAATATGTTCATCGTGGGTGCACTTTTTTCGGGGGTGACTTAACATCTGATGCAGAAGAGCCACTTTCAAGCTCGACTCTGTTGAAATAGCTAGAGTACCAATTAATCCCCAGACGCCTGGTTTATGCACAGGGTAAACGCAATTAATACTAACAAGTTGTTGCGTTTTAACCTAACCTCAGTCGTCGGATTGCGAGTCATGTTTGACTAGCATAGCTGTAATGGCGAGTTCACTCCTAAAGGATTGGCGCCCAGATCGTTCAGTCGAGGCGAACAGGTAAGAGCCGAATGCCTGTGGCAGTGATTGAAATTTGATGAGTCTGGTCATGTGAAAATTCTATTATGCATATGGCCTGCATTTGCCATGACGCACGAACGTATGATTTTTTATGGCATTACATCGCAGCGGAAGACGCGTACGGAAGTGTAAGCGCAAGGTAATCGCTATAATATGGGATGGCCCGGACAACGAGCCCGGTATGAATATAGCAATATAGTTCGAAGTTGCGCGTAGGAGACCCAGACAAAAGAAACGAATGTTAATAGAAAAAGTACAGTACACTCGCTGTGGTCAGTCATGATTATCGGCTATACGCCCTCCCACTCTCCCCGCCCCATTGCATTGTACTATTTAACAGTGCCCGAAATAACTATATGCGCACATTGTCTGTTTTCAACGCATTTCATACGCATCGCTAAGGCATTAACGCCCCCTATTCCAGCAAGAAATACAACAATACTCGATAACAAAAGGAGGACGCTATACAATACCGCTGCAATCCACTAAATATCAAGTAGATGGAAATAACGGACCTGTATGTTAACAACAACAACGGAAAACATTTTAGGACAACAACAGCGCTGCACTGCTCCACTAACCAATGCAGGTTAGTATAGCAATGCTGCATCTTTGTAATTTCATCCGTAGCACTATTGATCATAACATGCTTCCTGTCTCTCTTTCAATATTGTCCGCCCTGCCGGGCTCAACTCTCTTTTCTATGCCATGCTCTTTAGTCCTAGTCCACCTCGTCCTGCTCGGATACTATTTCGATCATTGTAGAACACATCCATTAAGTATGCTCCGAATAAGCACACATGTCCAGGACACCATCGTCTGCAAAAAACCTACTTACGTCCCATCCTGTCGACCTAACCTCCAAGTCATACCCACGGTCATTCTCTGTGAATGGTTTACTTCCGGTACAATCCGATCCTCGCGAGCCCCCTGGAACGTGCAGCCGGCCTTCAACACTGCGACAGCGCTTTGCTGCCAACTCCCAATTTCTATGACTATGCTATAAACTGGTCGACCCATACAATACATATTCATACCAGACGATTTAAAACACGATATTTAATACATGAATATCAGGCTTTTGTTTTTTGGCGCTGATCAAGTTGGAGCTTTGAAGAAATTTCACGCTTAGGTGTATCAAACAATAAATATGCTTTTTTTATAAATAAAAAGTAAACCAATACTATTAAAAATAACAAGCAATGGTTTTTCCCGATAAGACTTTTTTATGCCTCACTCACCTGATTATGATCATATAACGCCAACCAGCATGACAATCGTACTCCTGACATAACCAATGCGCATTTCCTATAATGGCCTAAACCAGCCACGTCGAAGCCTCTACATCCCCTCTGCCCACCGCCCCTTCCCGGACAAGTTCGTTGGCCCCACTGAGAGAGTTCACTTGCTACTCTCCGATTTTCCCAGCCCCCTGACAATGTCGACCGTCGCCAAGACAACCCGTAACCTCACGCCGTG
Source organism: Tropilaelaps mercedesae (assembly GCA_002081605.1). NCBI lineage: Eukaryota > Metazoa > Arthropoda > Arachnida > Mesostigmata > Laelapidae > Tropilaelaps > Tropilaelaps mercedesae. The sequence continues at coordinate 2,560 of MNPL01003786.1, read as the reverse complement.
CCATTCCCGTCAACGGACGTAGCAATGGGCTCGGCAACGAACCCATCGCCCAGGAAATTTTAGAGGACTCCGAATCACTGCCAAAGTTGGCGATTCCGTATAGTTAGGCGGAATGTTTGCACAGCAAAACGAGAAGGTGAATCGCTCACCCTCGAACGATGAACATGGAGGACAGTCATGCCTATGCTGATTATGTAATAAAAGCGCAATAACGTCGTATCTTGCATTACATGACAGTATGCCATGGTCCTGTTAGCTGATTTTTGTTTAAAAAAATTTCTAGAGAAAAAATAATGCCACATTGAAGTCAGGCTCGTAAATTCTAGGCAAACACACGTGATATCAGGTGAGCTTTATGCAGTTTCCTTTTGCTGTCTCTTGTCTCAATGGCAACTTCACAACTGTTTGGTCCGTTAGCAGGATGTTATTTTAGGTCAAAGTGCTTATAAAAGACAAATTTTGGCGACGCACCATCGAACTGCGCACCGCTGTTTTTGCAAAGATCAACGATGCGATAGGGACAGTACTAAAAGGCAGCACTATTTAAAGTACTTCAAACAAACTTAAGTGAATGTTTGCAGACTCCACTCGGAGGTTCCTTGGGTCTACATAACGGACCTACTAATGCTACGCAATTGGCATTCACAGAATCTCTGCTAAGCGATGGGAAAACTTTGCAGAACACGTCTACCCCAAAAATGACATAATTAGGTCCTGCGTTGTCCCTTATAGGTAGTCTAAAAGATAGATAGGTGCAAACCAACTATCGAAGTAATGTCTTACCGGCTACCGAGTCTAGGGGTGGGAGGAACACGGGGCTTTAGTGGGTTTATAAGTCCCACACTAGTCACTGAATGGTTGCAGTGACGTGCTAGTACCACCAGCATTACCCCCATTAAAAAAAAAACGGTGCAAACCTACGCAGATTGACCATTTCTGAGCCCATCTTCTCCAAAACACAGATCAGCAGGTCTTCCTGGTAAACACAGCAATGGTTTGGCTGACCACAGTCACGATTGACACAGTCACGTCCGACACGCCAATTCATAACTCTACAGCTATATACAGCATTTCGAAAAAAGAGACTGTATTGACCAAACTCGCTTTGCAGCCTACAAAGCCAAGCTCAGTGTACATCCGGTAAATTAATCTAGAAGCCTATTAGCCCCACCGCTACGGCAGTTGCGTTGAAAGAATAACCGGTAATAACTATTAAGGCGTACATTCTAAGTTTTGTTTGATGGCGAATAATCTATAGTTCACTAAACGCGCGACCAGCAACACGGCAACAAATACCGGCAGCTCTTACGTCACCACAGTACAACCAACGACTGAAAACACCAATTCACTATGGTTGTTATACATGTTTATCTTTAGCGGAAATTTTCAATAGTAACTCGTGTAGTTCAAACATTTATATCACTAATACGGAACCAAACTGTTCCCAAAAGGAAATTATTTTCTGTTTCTACTGTCGGTGTTAGCACAAGCGGCCAGCACAACCGTGCTGGTAGGCTGGTTAAGCGAAAAACCGTGCAAGTCGGACGCATTGACCCCTGCTAATCACACAGCCCGAAAAGTATGGAAGCGCAATGGACCCACGAAAGACGCAGTATGACGTCACGAAGAGAGGAACAACTTACACCGCATGTAAAGATAAGCATACGGCTTTCTCCAAACGCATATGGACGCCTAAACAGTTGATCAAAAAAGCAAGACTTTTACTGTCGGTTGGTTTGTTGCTGCTGTTGTCGGTCATGTTAAGCTTTGAACATATTCGCTCGTCTTTTTTAACATAGAGGACATAAGCTATTGCTCCTTATAAAAGCGCTAAAATCATTCAGCTTTTTTTAGACTAATTTTGGCTTAGTTGTGACATACTATTTGCTATGGAGTTACCGAGGGATCAATGATATTTCAATTGAACACACAACGGCATTTTTTAAATGCTAGCCGATCGTGACTTTTGCATGGACTATAAACAAGTGAAATGTTTATTATAAATTCGTTCTGCAGTGGCTAAAATTCAGTCGTAATATAGTATTGTGATCTTCACTAATACTAATTCTTGTCGGCGCTGTTGTCATTGCTGTTTTGTTGCTGCCGTCTTCGTGCCGTGTCGAGCTGATGTTTCCCTGCTGATGTTTTCTTAGGTAAGCGTGAGTGTTGTTGAGTTCATTGAACTTTCACTGCACGCTTAACCGCTCAGGTAGCGAGCAACGAGGCAAGACGCCACAAGCGCTGCCAATGTCCATCACAAAACGCAACAACAACAACATCAGAAGTCTGTCCAGAAGCAGCTCAACCCAAAAGCTGTCGGCTTTTCATGTTCGTCCATAGTGTGCGTAAGACCCCCTCTAACACTACAGTCCGCGAACACAAGCGGAACTCTGACGTTTCTAAGAAATGCGCACACACCAGGTAACACCTGAAGTAGCTGTCATCCGCAATGAGTTGATCGGCTTGCGCCGTAAATACGCAAGCCTCTTTGATATCGGAGATCCTGCTAATTTTCTGTGGAGAAACAATATTATATATATATATATATATATATATATAT
>MNPL01003784.1:0-17172 GCA_002081605.1 Tropilaelaps mercedesae | reverse complement strand
ATATATATATATATATATATATATATATATATATTACCCTGAGTAAAATAGTACAATGAATGTAAATTGCCGGCACAGCAACAAAAACTTTATTTAGATACTGAATAAATTGCTCTTGTAACTGAGTCTGACATTCGGGAGCTTTTGTAGATGATTTCAAACCTGCATCGGTGGATGCATCACAAATGGCACGTGTCGACGTTGAGCAGCGGCACCAAGTTTCGGTAACGGTCCCCCACCACGACTCAAGCGCCTCAACAGTATTCCGAGGTTCGTATACATGCGACGAGCATTTTGACCGCAACCAGGCCACAATTCGAGTTTTTCATAATGTATTTCAAACATAAAACCGATAGTTTTCTACTGCAGTAACGAATTTTATGTTGGTATTGACTGTATTTTGGTAGCACTACTTGTTTGACTCGAGCCTGTTAGATCTATTCAATGCGCCCTTTTACGTGCAATGTGCACACAGTCTACTTATGCAAACGGGAGTAACGCTACCTATTAGGCAATGTCTAGATCTTAAAATTCTTCCGTTTGTGCTTTATTTGGGGTTGGGTTTCAAGGTATCCAAAATGTTTAAATCATCAAAAAATTATCAATACGGATACAATGCAGAATTTGCCTAAACTATTGTTGCTTAATAACTTAGGAACTGTTTTTGCTCGTTCTATCCTGATCTTCTCTTCTTGCTCTGAGCTTTCAGGTAGCCAACGTCCATACCAAAAAGAATGTGTCCTTATTATCGATCATCGGACCGGTGAAGTGACCCTGGAGCGACTAAGCTGTGAGCATTATTATTCTTTCTTTAGTTAAAAGTTGTGCACTTATAATATAAATCTGTAGAAACAACGTTACAGTTGTCTTTTCCTCCTTGCTTTTTCCTGTGTTGCGGATTGTTGTGACCTTAAATAACGTTACTTCAGTTTTATATTATCTCATGCTGCGCGTCATTCCAGGCAATGTTCAGCTGAAGAAAACTCGCGCTGAGGGTTCCTCAAAAGTTTCCCTTGGTACGCAACCCGGGGGTCCACCAGCTGCCACCAACCATAACAGGCCTCTTACGCCCAGCACAATTGGACAGCAGCAAGGTACACTGGAAACCTACCAATACACTCTTGAAAAAAATCAATCGAATCAGAACAGAATATTTTTTACATATATATATATATGTAAACGCAAATCACCATTTCAACAGGTGGACAGTCGATGTCAGGAAGTCAAAACGATGGCGTGGATCAACTAAATAGTGTAAATCCGAAAATTAAACGGCCTTCACCACCTATGCCTCCACAAAGGTTAGTAGAGTACGCTACTTTAGAGATGATAAATGAGAATTTATTTTGTTATAAGTACCAAAAAATAATTATTCTTAATTTTCTATATTTTATACCACATATTGGAGGACGTTACATTTTAGCTGAGGACTTCAACAAAAACCTATAATGTTGCAAGTCAATTAATATAATGTGTGGACTCAAGTAAACAATGTAACATCCAATACATCTAATAATGAAATAGTCGTCTCGAAAGGTTTTGAAAAGCTCTGCATTATTTGATACATCGTGCATTATATGTAACTGAAGCACGGTCCAATAGCGGCGTTTCCTTACGGCTTTATGGTCCTATAAGGCTTACCGTTCTTCATTGTTGGCACAGAGCACATACATCTTCTCCTGTGAGCAGCGGCGCTGCCAAACAACGAATAAGCCCCGTAGCAGGATCCGTTACAAGTGGCAATAATGTCTCAAGTTTGCAGCAGCAGTCAGCGGGATCCTCTTCAAGACAAGGTGAGATCCCTTCAATGTTTCTGTAAAGACTGAAACATGCTCAGTTTAATTGCTTACTGATTGTCCTTATTTTCATGTCCCATCTCTTCCTGTTGTTTTTGTTTACATTTCATTGCTGGCATTTCATTGTATACTATAACGTTTAAGAATTGCGATTAAAGAAAAAGATAACATTCTTCGCTAATGAAGCCAATAAGTACAATACAATCGTTTCTGTGTCTAAATAGCGTAATTCGAGCATGTTTGATTTATGTTTCTGTTCGTCATCTTTACAGGAATGAAAGGTGGAAGCCCGGGAAGCACAAACTCTACTTCGGGCCGGCGTGCGCAGCCTAGTTTGGCTGCAAACTCGATGCCTATGCTGATTGACGATACCGGCAGGTAAGGCTTGATGATCTGTTCTTTATTACGTCTGTCTCAACATGTAGCATAGTCATGTATATCTAGAATAATGCGATTAAGGGTACTACATTTTATATGAATATTGAATTTATGTATTGATATCCTGGAATTACCTAGACACTGTAAATAAGTTTTATTTATAGCGGGATGGGTTTCCTTTTTTAGTCTTCTTATATTTTTTTAGCCTCTTTGTAATATTTTTTATATACTAAACATTTTCAAAGGAGGTGTTTAAGAATTTGTTGACATCTCCACTTAATCAGGCTCGACGAGACCAACTTGAACTTTCAACAACAGGCGCCGCAACAGAACAGCCAGGCATCAGGTATAGAACATTTTATGCCACTACTGTTGCTATTAATTGTCGCCTTATTACTTTTTTATGTTTTGTCGTATCATGAATTCATTAGACGATATTTTGTGCAGCTGGGAATTTCTCTTGTTATATACTATTGACTAATACATCTGCCATATGACAGACTAATAAATTCAATAACTGAATTTAATTGTCATTTTTCACAGGCGGCCATTCCCACCTTGGGAGTCGGCCAAGCAGTGGACCTTTTCAATCAACGATGCCTTTACCTGTAAGTCAAGTTCATCATAAAGATCGTCCTTAAGTAACGCAAAGGCGTCAAAATCATCATTTTACTGTGTTTAAAGTTATATTGAATTGTCAAAATAAATTCACTCAGATTTACTTTCCACCTAATATGCTACGGAGAAAAGGGTTTTCAGTGCCAAAGCATCCATACTTTTTCTAATACATAACATCTATAGACTAATAATAGCAGTTGCGAACCCGCTGGCTTTCATTTTAAAAATAGAACGGTAATAGGCCGCATCTCCGTTGCACTCGTATACAAACAACATTTCGCATTCAAGCTTTACTTAATCATATAATTTAAAGTTATTACCGTTTAATAACTACTTGTCTACTACATGGACGCACGATCGAACTCTGTCGAGTCGATGTTTAAGATTCAATATAGAAGCCGACCAAGTAGGCTTTTATAACAACCTGGAATTAGATTTATTCAAATATCGGCAATAGCATTCGAGCACTTATCAAATGTAAGCGTTCCTCTTGACAATTCTGCAGCAGGATTCAAATACGGAGGTTGTAGAGATGTCGGAAGGTTCATCATCTTCATCTTCTTCTTCGGGAAGTTCGTCTGAAGGATCCGATTCTGAAAGTGATACAGAAACTACCCTCGCTGCCAAAAGGTATGATTTCTTTTATTTGATCTTTCATAGTTTCGCGTATTTGATTAAGAGGATCTAACTGAGAGAGGTCGATATCGATGATGTAACGAACAGTGCAGCGCACAAAAAGTATGCCCTAGTTAGGAATATTCCCTGTGTTCACTTCTTTCCACAGTTTTGTGTTTTACGTATGAAGCTTCCAAAAATACAACAGTTAAATTTTGACAAGTATATTTGTGGCAACTAAAAAGTGACTTGTAGGCTCTATGGTTGATGTGTAAATGTTGGGCCATCCAGGCGTAGATACAGCAGTCCACCGTCTAAAGTCCGTGTTTAATATAATTACACCCCAGTCTGGAGAGAGGCAGTCCTCAACGTAAAGGGTAGCCGAAAGCGCCTCAAGACGACCCAACGGAACTCGGCAGTACGAGTCAGCCGCACGTACAGTACGGCAGCGATCCAAGCACTGTTTTTCGTAGCGCGAGCTGTGCTCTGGAAATATCTTGTGCCGGAACGTTACTCAGATTGTTCCACACACATAATTTGACACTAAAACACTGTCAGCGCATATTTGAGAACAGTGTCAGATGTATTCAGTTATGTACTATAATTTTGCTAAAAAATCGATAAAGCCGCTAATTAATGTATAAAGGAATGGTGTATGCGATTACACCCCTGCTCCATTGTAGTCAAAATTATTGGTAAGGATCTCCTAAGCGGATAATCATAACTGTATGCCCCTATGTATTCATAACCGCCGTATTAAAAAATGATTCTGATTGACATTTCATCCACTTTTAGACTTCCCGGTGGTCCTAGCGTCGCTCCATCAGTACCGACGCTACCCACAACAAGCAGTATAAATGGAGGATACGGGAGTCACGGAAGTCATTCCGCAGCTCATGCGGCCCATCATCCCCCAACTGCGAATTCCAAAGGTTCCATGCCCAAACTCAGTCAGCTAAGTGAGTAGAAACTCTATTTGATAAGCCCACGTGCATAAGCATGTTGCATTGTGGATAATTTATGTTAGAGCACTTTTGTACACAGTGCATGTATTAACTCAAAGTGCGCATATAAAATTAAGCTTTATCTTCCAGAATTTTTTAAGTTCTGCCTTGATATTCATCTGTAGGCCTCAGTATTGTAGCGCTTTTATTAACCAGCGTTTATATTAAAAAAGACTAACCTATACATTTTTAAATGTTCCGTCTAATGTTCTTAATCTTTACTTTTGAATGTTTCAGGTGAAGACCTTCAACTCAGCGAGTCTGGAAGCGATTCTGATTAGATCGGTTCCAACCGATTTGTAATTATCAAAAGAAGATTCATGCTCGACTACTGGTGCTTTTCGGGTGCTTGCCGAAAAGTTTTTGCACGTACGACAAATCAACTGTGGATTCCTTAAGTTTATTCGTACGGTTGCCTCAACAAAAAATAATTACATACACCAAAAATAAATTTGGCTAACAAGCATATTTGTAGCAATTCAAGTATGACTTGTGAGCTCGATAATTAATGTGCAAACGTTGAGCCATGCAGGCATAAATAGAGCAGCCTACAGCCTTAAGTCCACAGAAAACGTTACCGAATCAGATTCTGTGCACAATCAGCAGTTTAAAAATCGTTTTCGCAAATGCTACACGATTATTTCTTTTTTTTGTTTGATTAATTGAAAAATTGCTCAAAGTTGTAGACAAGAGTCCACAGTTATGTCCAACAAAGACACACCCGAATTGTTGTGCAAATAAGTCAAATATTAATTTAGTTGAATAAAGAATAAGTATAAAAAGAAATAGGAAGTGGCAAAGTATGCCAAATACCTAGTAGGTGTCAAGAGAAAGCGTAATAATAACAAGAGTAATAAATTGTATGTGAGAAACAAAGTTATAGAGATGAAAGTAAACTACTGCTGCATGCCGAATAAAACGTTGGATGGTTTTGTACATAAGTGAATTTGAGCTACGTTCGTTTTCGATTTAGGTAAATGAGTATTTCGCATATACCTAAATTGTACATACCGTAATTAGTTCAAACTATGAACTTTAGTCAGTGCACTTAAACAATAAATAAGCTAAACGTTGAACACTATGTCTTCTATGTGTTCGTGGCTCAACAGCTTAGCTAGCTAAAAAGTCACTATAGACGTGATTCTTTTATATTATTAATGCTATTGAAAACTGCAACCTAAATTCATACACATCTTACGCATCTTAAATTCCTGTAACACTAGCAAGTACACACGTGTACTGCTTACTATGTTCTCTTGAATGTAGCTACATCTAGCAATTTTAGGCTAACAAAAGGTTACGTTACTGGATTATGATGCATCAAGATAGCGTGCCGTAGCCCTCTTACAAAAATAGCCCAGTCTGAAAAGGCAGTTCGGTTTTGCTGGTGTTCGTTGCTACGTTCTCTGCACACACCTTGAGTCTAGTATGGTTGATCAATTCAGATATTGATGCTGAGATTATATATAATGTAACAGCACCCGAGTACTTTGTAAACTGCAACAAAAATTCGATGCAACAGTCGATTCGGTGACACCATGCAGAATTACACTTTGCCGTCAATAATAGCATAGAACGGTTACGATTATGCCAAATATAGCTTTATGTAATATTTTATAAATTTCCATATAATTAAATTTTGTGAGAGGCACGAAGCTTGGTTGGCAATTGTACACATATGTCATTTAAATGCGTGATCGCCGTCGCCCTCAAAAATCTCATTCTAAGCGCAAATTCCATTATATTAAACTTCTACAGTACGTTGAAGACTTTAGGGAGAGCTCCAAGCTTATGCACATGGAGTTTTTTAACGCTAGATTGCAATTGCCGATTTGCAGGATAATCACTACCGTGTGTTTTAGTGATATTAGACATTTTAATGAATTTGGATTTGCGCCAAATTCTACCCTATAAACTCGATAATGGTTCTACCTTAATATATATGAACCTCCAAAAGCAAGAGCCAGGGGACACTCGAACTCCGTTCAAAAGCTTAACTCAAAAGCGCGGAAAGTACAAAAATAAAATAAAAGGATTTCATCGTATCTGTGTCATACTTCATCTCATTATGAATACCAATGTCACTCAAACTTGCATGGTAGAGGTGTCGTCGCAAGCGACCGTTTATAACAGAATTTCAAAAATAACAATATAACAATTTTAGCTATGACTGTACTTGAGGTGATAGTACATTGACTAAAAACCGAACTGAGCACTACCAAGAAACATGCTATTAAACAATGCTCGCTTCTGTAATAGGCTTTAAAGAGTGAGACCAAAGGTATACCAAAGCGACCCTTCCCCTATTAAATCGATGACCAACTGCTAAACGATAAAAGTGTGGTGTGTGGGATTCATTTGAGTCCACTCGCGCCTCTACACATAAGTGATTATAGGAATGAGGTTAAAGTGAAAGTTAGAGACCCTACAATAGTAGGGCAATTTCTTTGTTTTAGTTTGTTGCTCAAAAGGGAAAGAGGAGGTAGCCTGTAGTAGTTACAGGTAGTTCCTTCTTAAACATAACACTACCTTCCTACATACAGCAGTCCGATTCAGGGGGCTGACAAGAAGTGGGGGAAAACTACGCGAACAGGGCCGGCTTCGTTATTCATACATGTCCTCACAGGTCCTAGATTAGTTATTACTGCCACTGCTGAAAAAACCTGACTCCCCAGTCTGTTGTAGATCGAATCCCTGATGGCTCCTGCAAGGATTGATTTGCTCTATAGCGTATGCTATAGTGTTCACAGCAGCAGTCCCTACAATACGTTCGGGGTTATATTGATGACGAACGCATTTCGCTCTTTACGTTTCTAAATAGCAAAGAGAACTGGAACGCGAACTGGAAACGGCCGCTGCTGGAGTATTTTGCCAGAACTTCGAATACGAAAACACATTCCTAATGATTCTCGAATTCCTAGCAAATAGTAACGAAGCACACCGGTAGATCTACAAGTGTGTGCATTCTTTATACCTTTTTAAATATACAAAAGAAGAATAATATTCTTCATTTCCAAGTGAAATCAAATACCGTGTACCCATGGATACGATACCGTCTGATTATTAAAAGTTATAACCTTTACTGTCATCTAACCATTAGCTCGACCGATAATTCGGATCGGGGTCGAACTGGCCGTACGCATAGAGCAATTGGTGGCACAAGCGGCAAAATGATCGGCTCAGCAGGGTCGGCTAGGTTTGAGGCTATATCTATGGCGCCTAGCTTTAATGATAAGCAATATTAACGGTTCTAATTGTATTTTAAAATCTAAAAGCCTTGAAGCTGAATTGAGCTTTCTTTAATTTAGCAAAAACTAGCATACGGCAAGGGAAATGCCGTTGTTAAGTTTAGAAAAACTCCAAGTAGGGTACAAAGATAGACACAGTAATAAATTACCAGAGTTCAGGAAAAATAAATTGTCGATAGACATAAGGACTAAGATTGTACTTGGAAGCAACTTCATACATTAATGTTTATACATGACGTTTAATCAATTTCTTGGTGCCCGATAGGGCCGAAACCTTTTAGTGCATAGAATGAGTTTAGTTTGTATAAGTAACCCTCAACTTCCTATGATACTCTGAGAACAACAAAAAGGTATATGTATGTTTACCCAGAATTTATAATATATTATTTCCATGTACACATTTATTTATATAATAATTACATTCCAAATTTATTGTTGAAGCTCTCTTCGCTACAGTTTTTAACAAGCTAATATTAACTGCCGTAGGTTCCCATATGATCTAGGTTGTTTTATATGAGGTTGATATTAAAATAGATCTGTCTCAGCTTCAAAAGTGGCAGTTTTTCAACTGTTCCAGTTAAAACGCCAAACATTACTCAGGGAAGTTGGAGTTCGTTTGTGAAACCCTCAGTATCGTCTGTCACGTTGCGCGTAAAGGTAGGTCACAAGAGTATCGGCCCTTTAAGACCTTCTAAGGGTAAGCTTGGCTATGATTTAGCTTGAGTTGTAATTTACAACGTATTCCGGACTATGTCAGTGGGACAAAAGATTACTAAATGCTTGTAGCATGTTTCTTTCAGAACACAAACTTTGTGTTGCGAAGTGTTTACGCGTATATGATGCTTGTTATTATACGTCGTGTGTATTACGTTGGATCATCTGATATTTGTCTGCTTGTTGGATCATCTGATATCTGATAATGTTTTTTTGGAAACTGAAATCGCGTTATGACGATATTCATCTTTTAAACAGGGTTATTTACCCAAACCAAGGCTTATTTGCTTTTCGGTTTACGGTTTGTCCACGTATTGAGACAGCAAACACAGCCACACTTATTGTCTTTTACTCCAGTCACCTGCCACATCATTGTTTACAGTGGACCTATTCTCGTGTAGGGTAGATAATTTGAGTTAGCACCACCTTGGGATTAGCTGCAGCCAGAACTGTGATGAATGTAGTTTAAACAAAGAGATAGTAAGCTTTTCAAACAGATTGTCTAAGAGTATGGTTGTTGATCATCAACTTAATACAGCGCACAGTTTTTATGCCTGTGAAGGCGGTTTTTAGTAGATAAGCAAATGTATCTAATCAATGTCATGATAGAATGTAGGTACATTTAGGTAAATTTATCAGCTCAACATTAATGCGTGATCGTCCGGCCAGTGAATGCCATTATTAGAAAATGTTTAGACTTCATTCTAGCCTTTTTGCTTAAACTGCAAGCGTTATCTAGGTGTAGGCATTCAGCTTGAGTTCTTTTTCAATGCCAACCATTGACATTTAGGCCTTTCTTAGTTGTGTACACCTTCTCGCGTATATTATATAGCAAGGGCTTCTATTTTGTCCTCCCTTATACCAAACTTTAATAAAAAATCAACATCCCTACGACATTAAAAACGTACAAATACCGTGGAAGTGCCACAGCCGTGCTTAAGGAAAATAATAATCATTTTATAATGTACTTATTCACAGACCAGTGTACCACTGTAAAAATATTTAAGAAAAGTTAGTTGGATCCTATCATTAATAAGGTTATTATTGTGTGCTGCTTAATCAGCATCGTCTTGGCGCTATAACCCTTACCATAGAGCCACCCTCTGCCTAAGAAGCCAGTTGAGTGCGACCCTGACATGATTCATAATTAACAATAGCATTCATAATAAATCGTATTTTAATTTAAACTGGTTAGGCTATCGGGTGGCCGGATTATTGGTGTTGACCAAGTGTTCTACTTTGTTACAAAAGCACATTTTATTCTCTTGAAGCACTTTTATTTGACAACACAGGTACTAACAAATTCGAAATTTGGTAACACAGACTAACAAGATTATAGTATTGGTATCATGGCTGCTGACACAAAAATAGTTTAGTGTAATTGTAATGTCTTGTCGTCTGTGTACTTTCGATGGCAGAGGCACCCTTATAAAAAGCGCACCCCTCGTAGAATTGTTTTTTCCTCGTATTTCCATCTCAGATTTTAACATCACCGGATAAGTAACAATAAATATGCCATTGTACATTAGTCAATAACTTAAATCGGGAGCACTCATGCCTAAAAATGCCCGCCTAGAACCTCGTCCACAGTAACGATCAACTTGAACGCCACAAATGGACTAGATCTGTAGGGTTATCTACCCGTTCGACAGATCTCGTACTTTTTTACGCCTCGTGAACGAATAGACAGTTTTAGCCTTAAGCGTGTCCTATTGGCATAGCTCATCCAACACAACGGCACAATATTTGACCATTCTGATTTCGTGACCTGGACTACCACTACGTTATGTCTCATAGGCGTATTCTACGTGCGTAATCTTTACGTTCTCTTCAATCACCTCACATAAAACAGAACTGGTGTTATAAACTGTGTCAATCTTTATGGAACAACAGATTACCCAACAGTGCCGCCTTTTTAGTACTGCGTCTAATGGGAAAAGGCGCGCGTGGGAAATGTAATAGAAATTAAATTTAAATAAAAATGAAAACTCGGATGTTTTGCAGATTTCTGTGATGAACTAGTCACAGCGTGCTAATAATACGGAATCTGAGATGTTAGAGATGTGAATTTTGAGTATCAAGGCATAATAAATATTAATAAAGAATTCTAGATTAGAATAGGGCTTTATGAAAGTATGGAACGTGAAATAATAGAGCGAGCCAGAAGGTGCCTACAGAGGTGAATCCGTAATGGAACCAATACAATAACCGCAATGAGTGATCAAAAAGCTGCATGACCAGTGGAGTACCTACCTTTGCAATATGTGATCAATAAAAGATACTTCCTTTGGGAGGTCAATAATCAATCAATCTAAGAATAAATAGACAGATTACATGTGCACATATACGTGTTTATGTAGCAGGTTATGAGCTTTGAACATTATACTTCTACCGAACGCCTAAATTAGCTGACAATAATGTTATGGACACGGCAAAGTTGGCCCAGTGTTTCAATAATTAACATGCTTTGCTTTCTACTCTGTAAGGTTTCACAGAGTTAGAGGCTTCTCACTGATTGCAACGGTGATTGCAATCGATATAACATATGAAATACATTTTCTTTCATATCATTCTTGCTTCTAAGTGCATATTACATCAACAGCACTGGTCAGCTTCGGAACATTTTTTGCTACTTTTTACGGACAAATTTTAATAAAATAAATGACTAGCTGCTACTGTGATTGAAAGTGGCTATGAACCTTGAACATTTTTTTAATTGGTTTTTTTTTTACCAACCGCACAGTAAGAACAAATACGTCATCTTGCTGAACGATTCAACTGTGGGTGCGTTGCACATCTTGGATAATAGCGTATTTATTTATAAATATATATATTTAGTGAATCAAAGATTTTGCTTGCGAAGCAACCACCACTGGTGCATTTCGGCTCTTCTAAAAGAAGCTATTACTACAAATTGCACACAAGACCCAGAAAACCGTATAGTTCTGTTTTGTGTTCATGTCGTTTACGTAAAAGTTATTCATTTATCATTTATTGTAGTCCAACAAGTGTACAAGTGAATAAGTAAATAACAAAGGAGCTCGTGAGGGCGCACTGATAATGGACTTCGATCATGACCAAGCACGTCCAAGAGCATCTCGTGCTAAGTGCACTTAGTTCCTTGAATGTATTCATATCATTCAAAAATTCGTTTACTTAAAAGGCATAAAATTATCAAGCATTGACCCCGCTGATTTGTCTTTAAAAGTCACAACTTGGGATGGATATGCAATAGAAAAGACATCATAACCTAGCTTCCTTTAACATTTTTTACTCATCCACCTACAAAATGAGTTAATGCTGATTATTTCCCGTGTTCCTCAATGTAAGAAATATAGCCTAACCTTAGTATCCACTCGATATGCAAGGCGTACATTATATTAGTTACATATAACTATTTACTTTGAGACAAGTTCGTTTAGATCCTTGAATCGACGGAACTACTATTCCGTCTCTCTGCTCTGAACTGATGCCTGCATTTACAGCAATTGCTCATATGCTGCGAATGCACTTCATCTTAAATGCATATTTAACGGAAATCGCTACTAAATTGTAACAATATGCGTAAACGACAGTGATCTAGGCAAGCGTACTTTTTGCCTATACCACTGTAATGTGACAATGCCTGCGTTCGTATTAGCAAATTATTTAGGATTTTAAATGTATGCTGTTTGCTGTTGCGATTATCCCTAAGATAAAGTTAAACTTCAGCCAAATGTTGCATCAATGCCTAGCCCTGCTTTATAAAGGTTCTGGCCACTGGCCCAGCGCTCGACTTGGGGAAGAGATTGTAAGTGCACCAAGGGACTCCACCCAACGGTCAGCTGAGAGGGAAGCTTAGAGCCCTTCCTCTGTTAGGTGAAAAAAGGAGAGACGGGTTTGCACGAGCTATTGGCCCAATAGCACCAAGCACCGTATTCGCGTTTTCATACAATGCCCGCTTTAGTCTGCGGACCGCCTTGCACGAGAGTCGTTTTCCCGTCCTCTACCTTGGTAGCCGGCCTGAAATTGGGCTCCAAGTGGGCCCTGGTCGGTTATCAGGAACGCACATAAAAGGCGAAGTCATTGTCCGGAACACTTCCAATGCGAGTCAAGGCAGAATTCATAGGTTATTGCTAAATTTTTGCAAAAATGTTCGCCGATATCGACGTCGCACTGTGCGGACGAGCACATGTCTGACTCGAAAGTGCAGCTATGGCCGATCATCAGCTGCCAGTCGCCATGCAATTAATAGCCAATAACAACTACGCAGTTAATATTTCTAAATTTCGCCGGACAAGTGAATCGAAAAATGACGCCGCTGTAGCCCTAGTGATGCTGTTTTATGTACATTATAGCACAATTGCCACCCCTGTTTTGAGCTTGTAAGGCCCGTTTCGAGTGCTATATATAAGCGATGCTTTTGATCTAGACCGGTGTAGACAACAGGACTGAACGACGATTTCGGCACTTTTCGACTTCATTTTCCGAAGAAACTGAAACACTCGATACATATACAGTGCCGATACATAATACATCCCTGCTCTCGAAACTGGTCATCACGCCGCACATCAACGAGTGAAGTTTCACCTCCGAACCGTCTGAACGACCCCTGATCCGACAATCGAAGCCGAGTTTATTTAGCCATGAGAAGTCTCTGACTTGCCGCTTAACGTTAGTTTTGCAGATGATCCACACAAAAGCAGTGTCTGAAACAGCGCTATGCTTGTACTGGAATCTGCGTGATAGAAACGAGCCCTTCTAGTGAAACAAGTTCAGAAACTGTTGTAAGATTATGCCAACCGTACTTCATTTTTCGTAGACTTGACAACTTCCTCCCGAGATTTGTGTTGCTCCAACCCGTTTGGACGTACAAGCCACTTTCGTAGTTCAGATCTGAAGTCCATTCAGGTTCATTTAGGAAACGATTTTCACTGTAATCGAGCTACAGGGCACATACGGGTTGATGTTTAGAAGTGTAGTTAACTTCTGTCCGATGGTCTTTTTTCGATCTGTATTAATTCATACACGAACTGTTAGATGAGACCTACGTAGCAATTCGTCGGGTTCTCGTTTGACTGACGGTCGTTTCCGAGCCTAGGTGAGGCCCCCTTGAGGGCCTTGTTTACCATGCCTATTCGTTAAAATTTTCATGTCCACGTATATAGAAACATTACAGAATTCTCCAAAAGTCTTGACTCAATATTTGTTAACCTTTAGCAAAATAAGGCACTTCCTGTTGAATATAAGTGGATTTTTATAAAAGGCGGCGAGATAAAGTGACGAAACTCAGTACGACGCAAAGTCGCATCGCTCCTATTGTGAGAGGTCTTAATGCTTAAATGCATTACAATTCTGCACTGACAACTCTAGGAGAAGCTGGCATTTATTTGTAAATGAATTTCTAAAAAAAAGGAAACTATCCCTTTGTGAAGTTACTTGGAGAATTTCCTAAAAATAAGGAATCTGAAGCGTAAAACAGTCACAGCCGGTCTTAGAACGATCAGAGAAGGTGAAGGTCATCTCTAAAAGCATGTGTATCTTCAAAATTAGTTCCCAATACAGATTACGGCGAAGCTAGCTGTGCCTACATGTGATTTGTTATGACTAACTGTCTTAGTGCTGTCGTTGAAGTGAACCCTTGGAAGTTGTGAGGCATAAGGAAAAGACAGGAAAACGTAACAGCAGCACAGGAGTAACAAGCAGTGATCGGCGAAACGCTATTGGTGAGACTAGTCGGAGCAGCTCTAGGTAACACAAAGGAGAATAAAACACGTAAGCAATGGCCCGCCGAATTCACAACTGTTTTGACATGTGCTGCGATCCCATACGAGGCGGTAAGTTCAATTAGTCATTCATTCTATCATATTATATATATATATATATATACATATATATATATACACATATAGTCTATCCTCACTTCTCAATCCGGAGTAAATTACGAACAAATTAAAGCGTTTTATATATCGGTAAATGTTGCGTATACTGCCGATTTACATAGAAAACTATTTAATAGTTCTATATTATTTCAAAAGAAACGTCATAGATGTAAGGATTTAATCATTGTCCAAATTATTCATTTGTTTTGCGGTTACAAAGTGGTTAAACATGAGGTGAGGCTCAAGCTCAACTTTTCTTGGTTCAATTTTAATTCAACAATGAATAAAATTCAACCCTTCAGCAATCTTGGGTAGACAAGTCATCATGTATTTATATCCTTTGCTAACCCATTATGTATTATATGCACTTTATTATTTATTATCGTATAAGAATATTTGGTTGCCCAGACTTTGGGAATATTATTCGGCATCTTACAAATGGCAACACTGATGCGGTCACATATGCATAGTTGTAATTCCATGGAGAACCGTCCATCGCTGGGAGGGAACCTGACTTTGTTGTTGCGGCATCGTTTGTAGAAGGTGTACAACTATGCACCAGGACTGCTAGCTCACTAGAAGAGCCCCGATTTGCGACGCTCTTCGCTGTCCACCGACAAGCGCGCCCATTCGCGCCATGACGAAATGAACTGCATCATAGATGGCACTATCGTCGACCATTGGTGCATAAAAGCGATTGGCCGCCATTACCGTTAGAAATTCAGAGCAAAAACGGAACGCATAAAATGACTCCATTAGTAAAATAAGGCTTCTCCAGAATAAAATAGAGACTCATGGCGTTTTAGTGTCATGGGCAATATTTTGTGTAGGCATTTTATGCAGGGAGAAGGACGGTTACTCGTAAATGACATTGTATGTTACAATATAGAGACTCCATTCAACGATGAGTAAACTTTACTCACTTTATGCCTCTGATGTAAGCGTTTTTTAATCAAGAAATAAAGCACTACATAATTAAAATATGTTGAAATGCATAGCTGTAAATGAAAACAGACATTGCCTCCAATTAGCCATTCGTTTGCATTTTCTTTGCGATAATGTCATTAGAAAAATAAAAAGATTCATAAGCATACTGAATTATGTTTATCATCAATAGTAGTATTTTTACTAAACACGAACAATATAGACGGTACCATTAAGGGCATATATCCTGTTACGGTAACATTCAGATTGATTGCAAAGTGTCCATTTGCAATTTTTGTAATAGAAAGGTAATTCAGGCGGCTTTCGGAATATTTCCAGTATTATAATAATCATCGGTGTCTAGTAACACTAAAATGTCCAGTTTCGCATCTATTTCGTTGACTATATCAATGCGTCAGATCAGAGGTGTCTGACACGTAGCGCCATCTACCGATGCGTTGAATCGGCAGTTCGCCAATCGCGGGGTTGAACCCTCGCCTGACGTCGCCGCGGCGCCGGAATCCGTGTGTGCGTGTCGCGGGTCGGATGGATCCGCGAAACCGGGAGGCCACCGCGGTGGACGCCACCATCAACATCAGGCGTCAGCGTTACCAACGCCTGTAAGATGGCTCTGTTCACCGATGAAGTGAACTGGTGCTAAAATAATTTAAACGACAAAAAGCCAAAGACATTTTGCCCCCTAGTAGAGGACAGCCGTCAGCTTCAACGATATCGGGGAGCCAAATCAGAGAGGTTTGATTGACGGCGGTGAATCGAAAACATCAAGATCTACTCATACACTCACGCATGATTACAGCGTCGTTGTTGTGCTAGACAAACTCAAAGTTCTAACGCTGCGGAAGATATAGATCACTACAGGGAAAGCAAAATGCAGGCGTACCTTTGGAGGCGCCGGTTAAAGACCGGAATTTCCGTGAGGATATGGTGTTAAATTAGTGCAATGGTGTTTGAGAAAAATATTGTGCAGTTTGTCCAAAAAGCGTATTTTGCGTCAACTGTGATCTTGTGAGTCGACATCTTGAGGATAACCCATGCGGATATTTATGTGCGTCGATGCGATCCATGCCTTGGATACTTCTCATAAAATTCGACGAGTCACGATTGAAAAATTAATGCTATATTGGGGCATATTCTTAGAATGTTTACTTTCGTGTCTGTGATAAGAGTTCATTAAAGCTATTGCTCATCTAACTTCATTCCGCATTTGGGAAGTCCAGGCTATTACAACTAAGAAATAAAGTATTCAAAGTACTTTGGGGAGCGTGTATATACGCAACTTATACAATCTTCAAGTATCTCTTTAGCAAAAGTAGGCGCTAAATTAATTTAGAGAATGTCTTCACGGCGACCTCCGCCTGTGTTACCTTCCGGCGCTCAGCCGAATTATTCATTTTACGTGGACACTCGCTTTCGTCGGGGACAGGTGCCAATTTCTCCAGCTCCAGTACCCGTCGTAGGTCCGGATGGTACAAACGTACCAGTTGTTGGCAGCAGAGACAAGTATAGTGGACAGCGTGAGCCGTTTTATCCCGCGGTAGACTACCCAAGTGCCTACAGCGCCTATAGTGCGTACAATGTGTATAGCGGTGCATACAGTACCCCTGACGGCAATGCGGACTATTTTCAGTCTGCTTTCCCTCTTGAAGTCTACTTTCCGTCAGTGCTCTTCACTCAGAACGATCGACCGCGAGCAAGATTGAAATCTTCTAGAACCTATGACCACGGTAAGCCCATGTACATTAGTTACTGTCGAATCTGTAATTATTATAATAGTACAGAGATTACAGAAGGTGTCTTCCAATAACATTGTTTGAATAGCAAAAGAAAACGATTTAATTAACTTAATTGAATATTAATATGTGAGCCATAAGTGTTTTATGTACCGCTCCTTTTTCACTTTCTATTTTATATTACACTATACAAATTCCCTGTTGTATATTATTGTACAATTATTATGTGTACATATATATATATATATATATATATATATATA
>MNPL01003780.1:0-13905 GCA_002081605.1 Tropilaelaps mercedesae | reverse complement strand
ATATATATATATATATATATATATATATACCGCATGTATCATATTTGAAACGGAGGCCATTTTGCGCGCAGTTTCTTTGTCACAATTTTGCGATTATTTTTTCAGTATTAGAGTTGAATTATTTTTTTTACGTTGCAAATTTTCTTTCATCTATCAGCCTACCTAATGTACTTACAACATGTACTACTATTTCATACAAATGTGAATTCATTCATTGGTCTTAGTCCTATTCCCTCCCCATTAAACGCTTTTTCTTCGGTTAAATCATCAGACTCCACTTCCCTCCATTTATTCATCTACTTACACGTCGTTCCACAGTCAGTGGTGTTAGTCGGCTTTCTACCATTGGGCACTTTTTCTTAGTTCTCGAATTGCGCTCAATTTTCTTGCATTCCTCAATGCATGTCCCGCCCATTCTGTCAGGTACTGAACAGCTAAGCTAAATGAATGTATTTGTCATCCTTCTGTAGCCGTTGACGCTGGAATTTTGGCGCCCGATCGCTGTCACAGATACAGCGAATCAAGGGACATGCGTTGTTGTTGATTGCATTTGGACCTAGTATTATTGTACAGTCGAGGCCTTCCCCTGAAGTACGCGAAAGCACACAGCGCGATAAGCGTAGTACTAAGAAAATTGAAGGGTCATTTTGGCGGAAGTGTACACTACCCGAGGGCACGCATGATTATGAAAGCAGCGATGATAAACCTGGCGGTAATATTTTTATGTTTGATATTAACACTTCGATTTAACATAATGAACAGAGGTTGGTATATCGCATAAAACTACAAGGAGAAAATTACTCAAGAGTAGCACAATGTCTTAATTGTCTGAACGAAGGGTTTTCCAAAATTATCAACGAATCCTTAAGCAGGCTATTATTATATTATATGTGATCTTTCGAGGAGTCAGCGAATGAAGTACACGGCCCAAAATGACTAGACTTTTGTATGGGCGATAATTCAAGTGCTTTTACAGTTAAACATAAGGCATCGAAAATAGTGTAGAAATTTGTGGTGTATGTTTAACTTTGTATATAGGATTTTCTTAATCATTAGGGGAACAGCGCAGGCTTCTGTGCTAGAGTATACTAAGACTAAGCCGGTTGTTCATGTCATCGTATGCGACTGGTGACAGAGCTTTTAAAAATAATATAGAGAGTTTCACCTGCACTGAGTTTATCTGGGTGGGCCTTTTGCATTCCGGAGTGTCTAGGTTAACTTCCATAAAAACAATAATTAACCAAACTATAAAACAAGAAACACACACCGCTTAGATTGGATTTACGACATGCACACAAGTATATAAACATATGTGTTTCCTATATTTTATTTTTGCTTCACATCTGAAGCGTCCAATGCTTTGCTGTCTTGTCTCACAAAATGTGGGCAAACAATAAATCGACGATTTGCGTATTTTAAGTAGATATCTCGTTTGCTTGTTCGTTTCTTTTTTTTACTATTGTTTATATTCGGAAACGTAACGTTTTGCGTGCAGAGATCTCTGGCATCAAATACTACTTATCTCTCTACGTAGATATTTTACCCTAATTAATCTAAAACGGAAGGGTCGTCCGTCGAATACATTGTGCATCACGAGTTCTCATATTATCAGCAAAAAACTTTTTGCCTTCTCACCTAACGATACGCACAATTCGTTGTAACGTCAGTGGACATTCAGAAGTGGCAGGTTGAAGCAACGTCAAGGGGGAATGTAGTATAACCATCAAGCGTGCCTTCATTTCATATATACGCTTCCATTTGACTCGATGCAGTTTTTAAAACTGGCAACGATGTTTTTATTATTTCTACGAAAGGAAAGATAGAGAAAGGACTAGAAAGATATCGGATTCCATTACCAACGTCACTGACGACTACCAACTAACGGTCTACGCCGAACCATCGTGTTTCAGGGCAATTTCATCTGTTCTCTATGGCACTATAAAACATCAACGTCATTCAATATAATAATAATGTCGCGTTGCTATGCTTCACAGACAGCTATACGTGGTTTCGCAGTAATCCCATAGAGAGTTTCGGAGTTAAAAAAAATTCATGCTAAATAAATCCATGCTAGGTCTGTTTAACCTAATCGTCATCGATGATAACCATCACCTCATCGGGTTTTAGTACGGGCTGAGGTTTTGAATCCAGTTTCATGGTCGGAATTCTGGACAACGTCGTCGGCTGGATGCGCTTTTTAACCTTCGGCGTTCCATCAATAATCGACGCCGATGAATCGCTCGTGCCAGGACTGCCACTGTTTTTGGCCGAGATGTTAAAGAATTTCCTTATGGACATACTCTTCGGCGTGGAGCCTTTGGCAACATTTTCTTTGCCTTTCGTATCGCTGGCCGACGAATCTTTGCTGTTGGAATCTTGTGCTAGCGCGGTCCTCGAGGTCTTGTCCTTATTGCGCACTACCATTTCCTCCTCATTCGCCATATCCTTCGAGTCTTTTTTTAAGGTCTCTCTCTTATCTTTAGCAGGCTTTTCCTCCGACTTAATCTTCTTGTTGAGCTCCTCGAGGTTGTGCGCCTTCAGAATGTCGGGCTTAACCAGCCAGCAGCTCTGGACATGCTCGAACGCAGCAATGCTTCGCAGCGTACGCTTGACTTGGGCTTTACCAAACTTCTTACCCTTCATTTGGTTAAGAAACTCAGTTACCACTTGGGTGGTAGTTGATGTCCCGTGCGCGACCTTGATAAGGTCAGGAAGAGCTTCATTGGGAAGCAATTTGGCCGAAAAACTGAGTGTGCCTTCATTAGGGCTACCTCTGTCGAGCTCTGTAAGGCCAAACCTTTGCACCAGATCCTGATTGACTACAAGCGTGTTACGCTTGGACTTCTTACAAGTTCCAGTCAAGGTAAGCTTGAGGCTCTTAGTTCCTATTTTCAGGTCACTCACGCTCCTCCACCTTTTGTAGAATTCCTCATATAATTGACGTACGCCACTTTGGAAGCCATGAGCCGTCTCGCAAAAGATCCGCAATGCTGCGAAAAACGCAATGCAAATTAATGCTGGTACCTTCAATAAACACAACTATTTTTGTTCGAAACGCGGTGTTTAAATACGTACCGTCGTCCGTGAGCATTTTAGGTTCAAGATGTTCTCTGGTAGTTTTTGCTGTGTTGATAATATCCGACTCGCGTTCCCAACTTGGCTTGAGCGGACACTCTTGGGATGCCACTAAGAGCACAGCCCTGGAATGATTTATTATTACATCCGTTCAATAAAGGCGTTTTAGTCGCAGCTTATGCATGCAGAAACCTTATTTGCATTTAACCTTTCGGTTCAATTTGTTCTTCCCGAGACATGTGCTCTTGCTGTCGGCACGCAATTCTCAAATGTATATGATTTAGCTCTACATTTTGTAATGGAGAGCTCGTTGTAGCCAGATTATGCAGAAATTTCCAAAATACATATTCGGTTGTTGTATCAAATGTGTATCCTCGATCTGAGCCTTTTCTTGTACAATAAACCTTTTCTTGAACAATTTTTCTTGTACAATAAA
This sequence comes from Tropilaelaps mercedesae, assembly GCA_002081605.1. NCBI lineage: Eukaryota > Metazoa > Arthropoda > Arachnida > Mesostigmata > Laelapidae > Tropilaelaps > Tropilaelaps mercedesae. The sequence goes on along the minus strand of MNPL01003780.1, from coordinate 10,394 downwards.
CCTTTTCTTGAACAATGTACTCAAAAACAATAACTTACTTAAACTGCTGAAGAACTTGGAACTCCGCTTCAAGATTATGTCCTTCCCGTCCGACTGCGCAAACACCAACCATCTTTTTAGTCTGAACGCCCGCTTTACGATCAGCCGTAAACTCCTCCTGACGCGCCGCAATTCGTGCTTTAAAGGCTTCTGGATCAAGCGGCTAGAAACCAGCGAAAATTTATAACACAAAGGGAAATTCAGACACAACAGGCTGCACTATTTGCGTAGCAAGCAACAAAGCACTGTCACCGATCTCCTCGTTGTAAATCAGCGGGACACCGATCACCGAATCATCAAAGTTCTTTAAACTGTTTCTCTGTTCGTGAATATTACCTGCATAGACGTTTTGCCCAGAAACGGGAAATCGTTGGCGTTCCGCCGATTTTCCATTCCGTACTTTAGAGAGTACGCGGAAAATAATTTACTCACCTGGTCATCACTCTCCTCCTCTTCGCTCTCACTGAGGTAACCGTGAGGTACAAAGAACTCATCCTCGATGTAGTCATCGTCGCCGTTCTCTTCTTTGTCCTTTTCATCGTCGGTTCCGACGAGTGACTCGACTTCGCCCTCGACGTCCTCCCACTCATCGTCAGAGTCTACCGAGTAATCGAAGTCCTCAAATTTGTTGAAAGGACACCGGCCGGTAATCTAAACGTTTGGAAGAGAAATAGACAATTGTCAACCTTCTACTGGTTGATAATGTAGTTCACAAACAAGTAATGTGGTGTACACAAAAAAACGCAGAAAAAGGTACTTGGGAAAAGGAATAAAAACTTGTTTTTGCTGGAAATTTAATAGGAGGTTGACGACCTCACCTGTGGACACCTCTTTCTCCAAGTGCCATAGTAAGCAGGTCGGCAGTTTTCCACAAATTGTAGCAACTTGGCGCGCATCCTTCCCCCAGCTGTTGGCTCTTGGTCATCCCCGGACGTTTCAGGTTGTATGAGGACGCAGTCGGAATCTTCCTCCTGATGTTTACAGACACGTTTTTTTACCGTTTTAAGAGGGCAGTAATTTGTCTTCTTAAGCAAGTCAATGTACAACATCTCATCTTCATGTTGGTGGTTAGCTGCCAACGTATTTCCATTCTTGTCTGGAGCGTCTCCGTTCTCAACGTCCTGGGCCGAAGTCGTTGATCGCTCAGTTGTGCATGTTCGTGAGGCAAACGAAGACAGAGTTACCTCGAACTTTATCCTATCAAACCTTGCCTTCGCTTCCAGTGGAACGATTGCTGCTAACTCCATATCCTTTTTGAGTTGAAACGGCTTAAACCTCGTAAGACCAATAGCGCTGCCGGCTACTCCATATCTTGCAGAGCCACCAGCTACACTTCCGTCATTCGGCCCCGAGCTGCCGTGAAGATCCCTATTGATCTCCTCACCTCCAGTCTTGGCAGCATTCGTCCCTGCGTCCTCTTGTCCGCCGGATCTGCTCGGTTCCGTGCCATTTTCGGCGACCGCCTTATTTGGCGTCTTCTTCACGACGAAGAACGACTTGAAGGCTTGTTTTGCTCTCTGCTTTTTGGCCTCCTCTTCTTCAAGCTCGCGCCGCTTTTCCTCGTCTTTCTTTCGCCGCTCCTCTTCCTTCTCCCTGCGAATGCGCTCCTTCTCCTCGCGCTCCTTTTCCTTCTCGAGGCGCTCCTCCTCCTTTTTACGCTCCTTTTCCTTTCGAAGGCGCTCACGCTCGTCGCGCTCCTTTTCCTTCTCAAGGCGCTCCTCCTCTTTTTTTCGCTCTTTTTCGAGGCGTTCCGCCTCGCGTTTTTTCTCCTTCTCTAGGCGTTCCTTTTCTTTGCGTTCCTTTGCTTCCTGCCGCTCCTGCTCACGACGCAGTCGCTCTTCCTGACGAGGCGAATACAGCCGAAAACGGAAGGAAACGAAAAACGGCTTAACCGTACGTGCATACCCTAGCTAGGTTACAGGATTGGTAGAAGCAAAATGTCATAAATGCCTTTAATCTAACAACGAAGCGTGGGGCGAGTGAAGTCGAGAGGCGACACAAAGTGACAAAAAATAAATAGGTCAACTTTGACTGACACACTTATACGTTCAAGATCAGTTCAACGCAAGAAAAAAACAACCGACAACACTGTCACGTGGTACAAAATGTGGAGCCCGTAAGAAGGAACTTGGAAAATATTGAGTCGTACTGCTAGCAAACGAACCTCCCGTTTCTCTTTCTCGGCTTCTTTGAGCTTAATTTTCTCCTCCTTTTCTTTGCGACGCAATTCTCTGTCCTTTCGCCTTTTGAGCTCCAAGAAAGCTGTCTCGGTTTTGCTTCGTCTCTGAAAATACAATTGGTTAGATTAAGCACCCGGTTGATTATCCTGATTAATAAAGTAGTTGGCGGATTGGCTTCTATCATATTTTTTATTAGTGGGTTGTGAATCACACAAATAAGTCTTGATACAGCAACGTTCCTCATTCCGGCTCCGAGAGCCAAACGGCAACATTGAGAAAGAGGTATTTGCGTCGAGGGTTTTTCAGATTCCCGAAGATTACCTCAAGCGTTCAAATATTTAAAACGCACGCCGCCTCCTCGCGCTACTGAGGTATAATGAAGGATTCTTCAACAGGGCATGATACAAATATGCGTTCTAGCTTCTAAACCGAAACATTGTCGTATTATGGTCAAAGTGTATTTTCGCCTCACAGGAGTCCTGCCCGGGGTTTGTTTTGGAGATGCGTCCTCAGTTTGACTTGATGGAGTTGAATCTGGGCTCTGACTGGAGAGGGTTGTATTTGCATTTCCACTTGACGGTGTAGTAACCACAGTTCGCGTCCTGACTGGGGTGCGGTCAGCAGTACCTCTGCTTTTCTCGCCGATCGTTGGCGAATTGGCGGCAACCTTCTTCATCGGTGTGCTCGCCGGACTCTGAAAGACTTCGCCTGCAGAGCAATCGCCGTCATTCGCCTGAGGTACTCGAGTTCTCTTCGTGGGTGACGATGTCACCTGGAGTTTATGAAACATTACGAAACATGTCTGATTACCGACTGCATCTTTAAATGGATATAAACAAACCTCAGTAGGTGTCGATTTTATATGAGACGAATCGCCTAAGTATACTCTATAAAAAAAGCACAATGTGGCGGACAATGTGCTAATAGACAGGATATACAAAGCAATGTAGTCACGCTCCTATAAGCGCTTTATTGTTCTTGGCCTACTTACAATAATAATAAGCGAAGCTCTGCATTACCTCCATAGGGGTCGTAGTTTGACTCGATGGAGTATTCCTTGAACTCGTCTTGTTGCAGGTTCGAGCTAGAGGCGTTCCGACCGGAGTGATCTTGGAGGGTGTCTTGGCGGGACTTTGTGTAATGGGTATTTGTTTAACAGGACTTTTGGCCTTAACAGCAGCAGCCATCATTTTGGAGGTCTTTTTCACGGGCGTTATTGCTGGACTCTTCTGGGTCTCGTTGACTGAAGAGACGTCCCCACTTTCCTGAGACAGTCGAACTTTTTTCGCAGGCGGCGGTATAGCCTGCAGTTTCAAGAGTGCTGTCAGGTAACTAACGTAGTGTACGCAGTTTGGCTTACTCTAAGGTTACAACATGATTTTGATGCCATGCCGAATGAGTTAATGCAGAATCTGTGTGTGAATCAAGGTCTCTGGCACGACAATATCATTAATACTATGTTTTTTTAATTTTAATTAACGTACAAATCACTGTAATAAATACCAGCTAATGCATTTACTAAAAAAGTGCTCTGGTCGAGCCGAACGGCCAAAACCTAGTGTCAGGTAGTTTGATGAATAGCCGTATACATACATATTAAGGCAGTTTTTATGCTTGTAGGTCTGCCACTATAGACCCAATTGACAAGTGCATGCTTTTTTAAGTTGTGCGCAGAGCTTCTAAGGCGAGGAAAACAGCTCATTAGTATTTTTAGGGCTGGCCGTCAGCCAACATTTAACGACCACGGTATCGCGCGTTACAATGAACAACGGCCGAGATCAAACCTGTGCACCTACGTGTCTCCTTCAATCGCAAGGCGCACGCGAATGCACTAAGCCATCAAGCTCAACAAAACAGCTCATTAGAGCTGAGATAAGAACGGAACAAATGTCAACGCGAAACCCAATTCACAGGTGAGAGTACGTCATTAACTATATAACGGAAAATATAAATGACGTAAGCATTATTTGAGTTACCTCTCCGGAACTATCGTCAATTATCTCAATAGCTTTGACGTCATCGTTCGATTTCGGATTGCCGCCGGCGGTCGGATGATTCGATTCATCTTTTCGCTTTGTCCCGAACGACAAACGAGCTGAAAAGTTAACAAATCCTGTTAACATTTTTGCATACTTAACTGTGATATATAGAATTCCAAACATCCTGCTATTATTCTTGTTGAAATTTGACAGATTCTTAGGAAGGTCGACAATAATGGCCGATTCCTTGGTAATGTCGACAGAACACGGTCAAACAAGCAGTGGCGCATTGCAGCTCGACTGGTGTTGTAATAAACGGATATCTCTAAAGCACTTTTTAGGTCACGCTGATGGAACACCACAAATCGATAAAAACACGCCGTAAGTGAATCGAAGACCGAAAAGAAGCCAAGAACCAAAATAATATTGCAGAATTAACTCGTGAAATTTTTAATTACGTTAACTAACGGAAAATACACGAAACTGAGCGAACGTACCATGCTATCGTTGAAAATTTCTATGTCTATAATTATGTCTATGTCTAATAACATTAGTTTTCACCATTAGTACAATTTCCTGTTACATATCGCACCAGCATCATCCCGATGTACTAACTGGATACTGGATAACTGGATAATCAAAATTATAATTATGCAGGTGGACGTCAATCAATTAAATCTTCTCTTATTTTGTTATATTGTGTCATTAGTTTCTAGCGTAAAGGGGCCTAGTCAATCCATAGCCATACGAGAAAGAACTCGAATACTTGATGTGCATGTTCAAAGTTTTATTGAAGTAAATTGTTTTGAAGGAGCTAAGAAATGAAAAATATAGACGAAAAGATCAACCTCGCCTATGAATGAAGACGAGTAGTTATCCGAGTTAGGTGTTTTGCTAAAATTTTCGTTGTATCACAAGTACTCCATAAATCCAATTTCATATGATTGCTGTTTCTGCGTGAATCCCACCAACAGCACATGACAGTGACAACATCCACAAGAACAGCAATAACAAAGACCTGTTATCTAAGATGGTGTCCACTGTGATTTTGCACAATCAAGTTAACCGTAAGAAAAGTATCCACCTAGATCGACAGCCGCATAACTTTTTAAATATTTTACATAGTTGTGTGATTGCATAGAGTAAATAGGCGACCTTGTTTCATGTTGCCAGTAATCTGCAATACTGAAGAAGATCGACTTGCTAGTTTTGCGTGTACACAAGCAACACGAGTAATTCAGTTCGTCTCCACTCGGCGACTCTTGTCTACTAACTACACTCAGAAATTTGGCGCACGCAAATTAGCCGAAATGTTTTCATCCTCTGTTGTCACAAAAACCTGGACGACCAGTTTTTTCCGTGACGCGCCTTGGCGCCAAAATAAAAGCATAACAAATGCATATGGCAATATCGAAACCGGAAGTTGGCGCCGTTGGGCGGCACAGGGTCTCTCACCCGTAAGAAAACTGGAGCGCGGGCCGGTGCAGGCCAACCAAGTGCCGGCGATGCGGGAGCTGCTGCTAGCCACCGGTCTCGACGACAAGCATCCGCGTGCGCGTTGCGTCCTGAAAAGACACGCAGATGCACGGGTCGGATCCTCGCCCTTGTACATTTACGGGGTTCGTCTCGCAAAGCAATGCCAAAAACAATCCTGTGGTAGTTAAATTTTGGGTAACGGTCAGTCCTGAAAGAAGTACTTGCTGGTCGTAGATAAGCGTCAAGAAGGGATTTGCGCGCAGATGCAATTTGCCAATCCATCGAAATTATTTCTATTCGTTAAGAGACAACAGGGAAAAGAGATCTTCATCGATGAAGATGTAGAAGTATGTACGTCTATTACGGAAGATTATATCTGCTGAAAGTGCGGTGCACCTCGTGGAAGGAAATATGGTAACTTTAAAAAAATTGTGCAACACATTTCGTACGTCAGGGGATTGCGATTCGGCCAGTAAAGGTTTTTCGATTGTTCGAATGGGGGAAATCATTTTTACCAGCCTTTCATGGCAGAATTCCCGACATGACAGTTAGGCAATTCGTCAAATAGAAATATTCAGAGCAGCCTGACGCGACAAGCCCCCATAGTTTTGCAATGAAGAGGAATCACCTATTTTTCCAAAAAACTCACTGATATTTTCAGCAAGTTATTTTTATTAATTGACTCTCAGCCTAAACTACCGCTACTAAGCGCTTAAATTCTTCTAAATTTATCGACACCAATTTAGTGTCTGTCTAAAACTACCGTAACCTTGGAGGTGCAAAGCTCAGGACAATGGGATAAGGTGCGATACTTGGGATGCAGGTCAAAAGGTTACTAGCAGACATGTCTTTCGAGACTACGTAGCTGTCATTTTCCTATAAAAAAATCAAGGGTGTTAAAAAAGCGTTTGTTGAATTCTACGAAAAAAAAGCTAGATAAACAAGTTTTGGCCTTGATTTTTATCACCGTGCCTTTGTGATGATAAGCCAGAGCACTTAGACTGTAAAGTGATAAAAACACAATTTTCTCACACTGTGTCTTTCATGCTGTACCAGCTTCGTTGCAGTCTAAACTATAGAAAAAGAAAACTAAGGATCTCTGGGTTCAAACCTAATTTCTCTCAATATTTCGTGGCTCGCGCGCCTCTGATCTGGAATGGACTACCGTAGAACTTTGAATGCATAAATTAATAAACTTCAGACATTGAAGACGACTATTGTTGGAGCTATGAGCGGCTACTAAAAGCATGGCTTGACTAACTTTTATACAACGTGCCACACGTTGACCATACTTTTATACTGGGTTGCCATAATATAAATTAGACATATATAACGCTGCTTCATGACATATGACTTAAAACGACCGTCATTCTTGTACCTAGAATAACGACAGCATTTAATTAAGAAATAATTACATTAATTTTATTTGTACTCTTGGAACTTCTTGTGTTTACGGCGTCATTTCACGTTTTTTAATTTGTTTCCAACTCATCCTTGCCTTCATCATTGATCAATCATCGGTCAATCATCATCAATCAAGCATTCGCTATTATACCTTACATATTCACTCCATTTATCTGTTCTCTCTTAATTATCTCTCGCCACATTATGTTTCCTCTTGCGACAAAAGAGAGCTTCTTTTATGAGCTAACGTAACCATTTATAATACATATACAGAGAAGATAAAATTAATGTAATTTATATAATTATTAGTATTATTATTGTGAATAATATTATTACTATTAATATTATTATCATTTTTGCTATTTACTCGATGACTACTACGCAAGACAATACCATTTTGTTTGGTTTCATCTCCCTTCCATAATTCAAAAAAACGTCACCAGGAATCTGCCGGCCGAATGCACCGACTACGTCTTCATTCATTCCTAACCCGGCCACTACAATCTAGATACAAATATTGGGTTGCGCACGTATACCTCAACGCGTTTTAACAAGTTTGTGACTTCTTATTGCATTTAAATTCACACGTTTACCACGTATTTTACTGTGTTTACCGTGTATTCGCCACCTTGAATTTCTCGACGCTATCAAAGACTAGGAACAATGCGATACAGTCGGATCGACAACAAAACTCTACTAATGCTGACGATAGTATTAATATAATGATGTATTCGTGCGCTATCCTCGTATACATACATACATGTTTATATATACACTCGGTGTTGGTGGTGTTTGAACCATGTATCTATGTGTGCGGTCCAGTTCACCTTAAACAACACGATGTCATTTGGACGCCCTGTTTCTTTGCGATATGACGTGTCGGTTTTTTTAATTCAATGCATCATCGCTCTTGCACTCTGACCTGGGACTAACAGGCTAACATTCAAAATTAAATTTGAGTTCGCCCCGATATGATGTGTCGGTCTGTAGAGGGGGTTGCTCTAATGTAACACCTCGCGGCCCTCGGATGGCGACACTGAAGTGGCCTTGTCCTGACCTAGCCAGCTTTGGCGTTGCTTAGTCTCCTGATCGGTGGCCAACCGTTCTATCTCTAGCGCCGACCAAGCGATCAGCTGAGCTTTCCCGCGCAGGTCTACATAACAGCGTAGTTTAACAATATCGCTACTTGCGTCAGTCACGAACTGGCGATATGGTAGGGTCGTACCGACGACGTGCTGTCTATGCTTGCATGACACTGCGCGTCCCGTAAAATGCACTTTAGCCGTCCAAAACTCAGCTCTCCGACTTAGAATGCCCCATGTAGCATCACTCGACCAAGAAATGTTAGCTAACTCAACTTGTTCCCAGCGAGACAGAGCCACCAAGCAGCATTTGCATTCAACATATGTACCACCGCCTATTCAGGCTTTCTTATGGTACAAGCATGCACGCACAGAAATACACACAGTTCAAACACGCCTACCATAGTTTTTAATCGTGCAGGCATACATACCGATGCACTCAATAAATAAATTTTTAGGGAACCATCTCCGTCTTAAGCTCAAAAGCGCTTTCGACCCACTCATCAACGTGCTGACACAAACACACACATAGTCCCCTACTGCTAATACATGAAAAGACTGATAGTTAGCATCGTCCATAAACATTAGTAAAACGTTATCGCCGCCATGGCAAAGTCGCATGGACAAATGTGTTCTCCACTCTACAGTACACGGAAAAACGGTTTATGTATATGCCGTTAACATTTTGAAATGCTCTTCTCGCTATGTTTTGCTGCTGCGCAGCAATCAACAACAACACCATCCAGCGTCCTCAACCGATTCAAGTACCGTGTTTCCTGGTGAATCAACAGCGAAAAACGCAGCTTGTCTGTTCATTGCTACCAGTGTTAATTGGATATCTGACAATACGTCACCGGTCAAACTTGTGCCGTATGTGGTTGCTCCAATGTTCCGACAACCAACTTCTGCGTAATTCGATAATAACGTTTCATGGCAATGGTCATAATCTATTCGGTTTATATATATACACGCTGTGTACATGTGAACAAAGTAGACGGCAACATGCGCTTCTTCTCCATCACGGTCGTTATCCTAGTACGATAGCGCTCTGGTGTTGTTTGTCTCCCATCACGCTAGGGTTCGCCTAGGTTTTGCTCTACCGCTTTTCCTAGCCGTTTCTAGGCTTGCCCTCGTTTGTGCTCAAGTTTTTGTCCCGTTCTCTCCCACAATGTCTATTAGCGTTTACTGCGAAACGAACAAAGTCCAGCGTTTGGAACGAGCTGTTTGTCTCTGATCTGTCTTCATCGCTTGACGTCCAATAGCGATGGTCTTACCACTCTACCCTCCTTTTGCTGCTACGTCAGGATGGGATTCGTGCTTAGCATCTGCATAGTTAGTGTATATGTAATATGTGGAACGCTGTTATTACGTTTTTCTCCTTTTGAGAAGACTCAACTGTTTCGAAAACACTCGGATCTTGAGCTGCCGCTCGACTTCGTCTGATGTTCGACCTCATCCTTCAGTTCCGTAGTTGAGGTCAACATATGGTCTTTTGGATAATCACGTCAACCCATCGTAACCAATGCTTGTAATCAATAAAAGTTTATAACTGTTAATGTGAGTTTTAGTCCTTTATTGTTGTATTGACCATCTCCCAGTCATTTCAGCAATCCTATACCATCCTCCATCCGCATGTCTTGTATCAGTTACTTAACCCCCGTTGGAACAATCTGTGCAATATTTAATTCCAACCCGATTCATAAACGAGAAACATCTTCTAGAAAGCAACCGCTGATCCGTCGGGGGTTGCCAACACAAACATAGAGAGTACATACGCTTTATCACTTGCACCTTACGACAGGTTCACAACTCAACAGGCTCGTCACTCCTAACAAACGCATATTCTCTTGCTTAATGCACACACACACACACACACACACAAAAAACTTACAGACGCCCAAGACACAAATCCTTTGCTTCTGTTCCATACCGATTTTAGTTGTTCACTGTTCCTTTTTTCTAAGGTTCATTTTTCATTATCGTAGTGGTAATTATATATATGTATATATTCGTATATAGATATATCTGTAAAAGCATACGGTAATCTGCTATCCTGCCAACATTAATCCGAATAATCATTTCCGCCCTGCTCGTTTTCGTCCCGAGTTATTATTATTGTTTTTGTTGTTTTTGTTGTTGTTGTTGTTGTTTCTCCCAGTTTCGTGATCGAGATCAAAATGTTTGGCCGCCGGTCGGCATAACCTCTCGTTTACTTACTACCCTGTCAGCCATTT
>MNPL01003779.1:0-20165 GCA_002081605.1 Tropilaelaps mercedesae | reverse complement strand
CTTGATTTAAAAATAAAAAATTAAATATTTATGACTACCAATATCACTCAACTATAGGCGAGCAAGATTAAGTCAGATTTTCATTTTCTCGAAAGGGTACCTTAATCGTCCCTGAAAAAGTGGGTAGTTTCCATTTGCAAGTTTGAGCTACCGTTTACGATCCTGCGTTGGAAGCCTGTCCCCTTCCTATTGGCGTTATCGGCCGCGTCACCTTCGACAGCGACACGCGCAGCAAGTTTCGTTCAAATCGCAGAGAATTAAAACTTTAAAATAACCTCGACAAAAAACGGAAGGCTACTAATTTCTGCTTGCCACGTCACTGGATCTGACTCATCCATATTTCGCACGGTCATTTGACCATCACATCGAAATGCCCTCTACGTCCGTTTTCTGAGTAAATACCAGTCCTGCCCCGAGTGGCAGATGCGTCCATGATCTGCCGGGACCATTTTCTCATGCATCGATCGGCTTCGCTCGACTAAACACATTCGACCTTGTCGTCGACCTTGACACCGTTCTCGGTGACCTTCATCTCCTGCTGGGCGCTCGCCGCCGCCGCCAGAAACACGTCGGGTCACGCATGGGTCTTGACAGCTGCAAAGGCATCGTTCCCCGACGGTCCGTCATCGATATAACCGGGTCCCACCGAAACAATCTCCGGCTCGTAGAAGTCGTAACCGATTAGACCGACCGCTTTTCGGCCACCGTCGCCGCCGCCGCCATATTTACGTTTTGGCCTCGTAGTTGTCCCCGTAGTGAATGTTGTCAAGTCCCACGCCGTACAGATGCGAACGCCCGCCGACGGTCGGACTCGCGTGGGCAAAAGCATAGCCGCCACGAGAGTCCCCTTATCGACGCGACAGAGGTAATGGCGTCAAAAGTCGGTGTGCGGATGACACTCTACGAGATCGGTGACCGCTTCGTGGCGATGGAGTGGCCTGAAGCGTGACTCAACGTGCCTGAACGGGTCTGCGTTGGTTTGTTCGTCTTGATCGTATGTCCAGCGCCCGGCTTTATGGGAAGGCCAAGACGAGAAAGGTAGAGGGGGACCTGTGTAGCCTTGTCACGCTTGTCACGCTCGGTCTGGCATGAGGACAATTGGCAAGCGTCTAAGAAAGAAAAATTTAGCTATAACCAGCCTCCTTAATGGAAAGCGGTTCGCTTGTAAAACGTCGCATCGCCTATTGCAGTCAGCCCAGCGACTATCCACGTTCATTTTTTTTTTTTCTCCCAGAGACGCCGTACGAGTGTTATAAAGTCCACAAATAGTTGATATACAGTTAACGATTGGTCCGCTATAGTCTACGCTATTAGCGTGACTCCACTCGTGGCTCTGTTCGATAAACGTTCCAAGCACACCTCAGGTTGACGTCGAAGTCCGAACGTCGGCGCGAAGTCTTCGGGCCAAGTAGAGAACGGAGCGTAGCTGTGGCGGCGGCGGCGGCTCCAAAAAAACCCATACGCATCAGCACTTTCGTATCGAGTCATTGCACCCGTCCAAAAGTTTCAAACAAAACGCCGCTTGCCGAATAGACGCAATCGAGTCCCAAGCGTGTCGACCAGGGACACAGGGCCGAACTAGATGTGACGCTTCGATGACAAAACCCTTAAGTTTGCCCGCCTCCCAGGGCCGCGCAAGATATCATCAGCGCGAAGAAAAACGCAAACGCGGGGAGATGTTGGCAAACTAGAACAGTAACATTCTTCACAATGAGATACCGGAAGGCTGTCGGCTACGTAGAAATTAACTGAGTGCAGCCTTTCCGAATAAAGTTCAGACATTTGCTTCGTGCTCGCTGTATTGGTCATGATTACGCTAATTTTTTCGATAATAATCATAATGATAGTAATGGTAACAAATTTAGTAACAATAAACAACAACTTCACCAGTAAAACTGCAATATCTCTCCTAAACTTGAAAAGAAAACAACGACAGCATTCAAACTATGGATGAAGACCCTCGTTCAGCTGTAGTTGTTCGTCCGAACGCTCGCGTCCTCACTTGCTACGAATTCACGAGCATCCACATGCGCCTCGCGAAGTTAATCGATCTCGATACGAAAAGCGGCTATCGAGGATGAACAGATAAGAGCAAACAACAAACGAGCACACATCTCATCTGTGTCGGTCTCGCCAGAAAAGCGTATAGAGCCGGTGTCAATAAACGTGTAATTTATTGAAGTCGCACCACAAAACAGAGCTAATCTAATAACGGGCCGAGGTCGGCTATCGCAGCAGTGTTCTCCTGATCTTGATCGTCGTCTTCGTGTCACCTCCTTCTATATTATTAACGGTAGTAGCTCTGCCCTGGTATCATGTACGTGATAACGGCACCTGTCCGATCCGACCAAACGGCGTGACCAACCCCCGCCCTATAAGGCTCGGGGCCTCTGGGGACGCCCTCAAGGACTGGGTACCCCTTAAGGCATGTACATCCCGCTGGGTTGGTCATTTAGGAAATACGCAATGCGCAATCGTCCAATCGACTCACTGAGTCACTTGGTTGTCGGCAGAGCGTCATGACTGGGAAGCTGTTCAACGCGTTAGGGCGTCTGTATTTTCCACAAATGCTTTCGGAAGGCGGCTGAGACCACATTCAAGTGGACACTGTTTAGGGAATGGGGACCGCCACAATTGTGAGTGACCTAAACGCCCTGCCTCATCGACGAATTTACTCGTCTAGCAGATGTTCCTACTGTGTATTGGCCTTAGCTGTACTTTTTAGTGTACTTTAGGAATTCAACAGGACAACTGCCTTAAGCCACAACCTTCACTCAGATTATAGTCAAATAATCGTAAATACGAGCCATCCGATACGTCGAGCGTGCACGACATTCGAGCGCGTTTCCATCGATTTCTACAACCTAAACGTGGTCCCGCCGATCCCAATAACTCCACAGGGTGACGGATCTTGAGGGGATGATCCCGGCCCCGCCGACCCCGGCCAAGCACCTCAGATCTTGCCGCGTCCACGTTTCATCCCGTTTATCGGAGGTTACACAATGGTCGAGGAACCGATTCCCATCACCATTGCGGCATTCATTACGCTCGCGGTTGCCGTCGAAACGCGTGAGTCATCGAGCACCTGCACACGATACCGAACGCTGGAGCAGCTTCGGGCCGCTTAACCCTGAGCCGCGTACGCATAGATAGATGACTGGGCCCCCAGCAAGTGCGCACGCTGAGGGACGATTTGACGAGTCCCGAGGACAACAGAAGGGTGCGGCCTCCTGGTTGATCAGGATAGCGAGAGAGAGAGGTCTGCGGGTACACTTGCTCGAGCTGATCAGGTCGGGCCATCGATCTGGTGGCGGAAAAATCGATCAGGGATCAGTAGGCTAGTGGGCACGGCAGCTTTTGTCGCGTAACTGGGTTAGAGATGAGTTGGCTTAATATGTTTGTACGCAGAGAGGAACGCGATGAGATTCGTACGACCATACGAATGACGAGTGTTCGCGGAGTCGTTAGCGAAGGTGCCTCTTTCCTAGCTAGCTTGCCATGTTGAATAAAAGGGACGGAGAAAAGTACGAGCATTTAGCGTCTATTTATCTAACTGATTGGTAATTATAAATGTATGATCATTAAAGTGGTACTATATACGTTTGTCCTTACTTGGTGACACTGAAAAATTGTTTCTAACAGAGATTATGGCGTCGAAAATTAGGCCACAACATTCACCCGGCATAAGCAAGCTTGCTAACACTCATTGGTGTACCTTCGCCAATGGATATTTGTATTCTGTAAAAGTGTCGGTACATATTCATTAGTGCATGTTCTACTTTCAATCTCAGATGCGTTGAATGGCAGATTTTTTTATTCTCACGTTTAGTATGCATCCAATAACGTTTCTGCCGAAACCTATGCAGTTCGTAAATTTTCGTACGTATAAAAATGGCATCGTCCTATTTGTCGAGCGTCGAACACCTATAATATCCTCTCTATTGATAGAAAATACTCATTATCGTTGAGTTACTATAAAAGAGTGTCTATGAATTCTATCACGACCTCTGGCGGAAAAACTGCTAAGAGAACTTATCCTAAATCAATATTTTCTTAAAGCTGACCTTCGCATAGTGAATCCTACCAACCTGACTGGAACTGAAGTGGCACCTGCCCCGTCCGGACTTTCCGCGCTCCGTCGACTTAGACAACAGAATAAAACAACAGAACTGGGCTTCATGGTTGTATTGTTTAGGTGCGTGGAGCGGCTGTTGTTAGTTCGCGCTGTGCACCGAAGTTTTTTGTGCATATGATCGCTATCGCTTATTCAAAAACTCGGATCGAACCCTCACCATCCATCGGTATGTAACAATCTCTTTTCACGGGTAGAATCGTACAAAAAGCTGGGTGTCCACAGTTCTGCTCAGGAAACTGACACGTTCGTTATACAACGAAACATTCATTTGATGAAAGCATAAATCTTATGGCCCGTAGAAAAACGAGTGCCATAGTGAGACTAATCATAATTTGTCATGATAGGGATTTTACCCCTCGATGCGACTCTTGTTCCAAAGCGCGTTAAAAACTGCTCCATCCCTGTGCTATCGTCAAGAATATGCATGACTACATTTATCGACAAGGAGATTGGCGCGATTCGAATATCCTGTTTAGGCCTGCGTGTCTTTGCAGCTGTGGTAAGCTTTCCGTGATCGCACAAGTGAATAAACGTAACTTCTGCTCAGCCTACCGACTCTTTACTTGGCGGCAGCCATGTTAATTAGCTAGACAGCTTCAGTACTTCAACGATTTGGCCCCTTGTCGCCTCCAGATGGAGCAAAGACGAAAGCCGAACGCTAAAGAACGTTATGGTCTGGTTTCAGGTAGCTGAACAGCCAGCCAACCCGTCATGGCAGGTTCGCGGGTTTACAAGTTGGGTACGGTATTTAGCCGGACCAACGGCTTACTACGTGCCGGCGGCCTCAAATGGGAAGATCGGCCCATCTGGTATGACGTATATGAAGCCTACCCGCCCGAAATAGAGCCGACGTTTCTCCGGCCGGCGCCGCCAGCGGAACCAATACGGGAAATCCTGTACAAGTAAGTAAGGGACGGTCGGTTGTATACACTGACGAAGACTGGAGGACCGATACGCTGTGTCAATAATGTTCCGTTTATATCGATCTAAAAGCGTCCAGTAGACCACTAGTGTATATATATATATATCAACCTGAGAAGGAACAATGGAGCTAGTGTTGACCTCTCATTTACTTTCCGCTGCTATTTGCAGCAGTTTGAAGCCAAGAACCGAGACCGCTAACATTCGAAATCGGACTTTTCAGGGAGGACGCTATTCGGGCGAGGTTCGCCAAGGAGGTCGACAAGAACGCGCATCCCGAACCGTTTATGAGGCTCTACACTGCTGCACTGAATGAACAGAGCTCTGAGCTCGACGCTTTTTCTTTAGCCTCCGAGAGATTTAAGGCTACACAAAAAACCGAACGGAAATCGGTTCGAACCCGGCCGGTGGGCCGCTATAAGGCTGGGCACCGATTCGAAAGTACACCGGCCGCAGAAGACCAGCACGAAACGTGACGCTCATGAACGTGTACGCGAAATACAGATATCGACCGGCCGATAGTTTGACTTGATGGAAAGCGCGTGTACAGATACGTTTCGTAGACAGCTCTTACGGAGAATAAAAAGCAGGAATTTGTTTTTATTGAAATAAACGAAGGCTTATTCGTCTTGCGCGTCTTTGTATGTATAGCGGTGAACTTGACAGTTTCGTTATTGTTAATGTGATGCAGCGCTTTTTCGTACTCAAGCATAAGCCCCAGTGCGTACGATTTCTCTTTCGTCAGGTTTCATTTTGCTCAGTCAATAGGCAGCTAACTGCCAGTGTTTCGCATCGAAAAAACTGTGCTCGTATACTGTGGAATATCATTCACTCACTTGTGTAAAAATACTAAAACTGAGGGCACAGATGTGTTGCTACTTCGATATCGCATTTCGGCGACTGAAAAACATGACAACTTTCGATATTCGTCCTAATTGTTGGAACATGCATGTATTAACGTTAGGTGGCAACATAAAGGGGCATAAATTGACTCGATACTTGTATCCAGCGAAGGGTCACCTATAGTTAACGGCTCTTTGGTGTGTGGCATCGAATTGGATAGACAAAAGAAAGTGTTAGGTATTTTTGCCAGTTGGCTGAAAAAAAACTAAGAAAGTTCTGTCCAACCCTGAGAAGTCTGCATTGTACTGTTACTCTTATCATTATCGATAATACTCATATTATGTCATTCTGGATTTCTAGATAATATACTGGTAGACTTTAGATGAACAAACGAACAGAAATAATGCGAAATATACTTATGAAAAGATGACATTAATCCATTCTTTGTCCAAAATGTTCCAACAGCCTAGGCTGTTGCCTTATATTAGTACACCTTAGAAACCAGTTCCTCTCTCAATGCTATCCTTATTTCAAGCTAAACCTACCTCAGTGCGCCCTTAACAAAAGAGCGTATCAAAGAGCGCAGGGAGACTATGCTAACACTCAGAAAATCGAAAAATATTTTCATATTTCGAACCTCAGAGCCGGCGCGTGTAATCCGCGCCGGTCCGCTTAAAAAGTTCACAGATCGAATAAACACACGCCAGACGTTAACTTAAAAAAGCCTAAAAGTCAAGCACATTTATTTTGGACGACGATGTTGACTCACATCCATCTACCAGCAGTAATCTTTCGGGAAATCGAACAGCTTCGGAAACTCTCGACGCTCTTGTTCAGGTATATCCTCCAGCTTGCGCGGGACCGGCCGCAGCTGACGCAGCTGATAGTTGAGGTTCTCCTTCATGTCGTCCGGTATCCGATCATCGGAAAAGAGATGTAGCCGTGCCATCCTCAAGCGGCGCCAGAGGTCACCAGGAGTGGCATGGTACACCGCCTTCTCCAACACCTTGGTAGGATTTTTGTCGTGCAATTCCCATGCAGAAGTCCACGACGCCCCGCCGGCGTAGTCCGTATGGTGATAGTACATTCTGAAATAGAACGAGCAACGCAAACGTGAGTAGCCGGTTTACCGTTCGATTGTGTACCGGTGCTATTAGGTTGCTAGTGCACAGACAAAGACGAAGAAAAAAGCAAGGGAACAATTCGTGGCGGTCATCATCGCCACTGCGTGATGACTCCGATTAAATCCCACTAGATACGTTAAGCGCGTGGTGGGATACGATATGAGAAAGATAGAACGTACCCGGGTGAGTTTTGACTCGTGGGAAAGCCGCAAAAATATCCAGTAGAACACGTATATACAACAGCGCGACTCCTCGTACCCCACTCGTTATCTCATTACACTACATGTTGGTTGACACTTTTGTCAGGTATAGTTCCCTCACCCACGTTAACGGGACTTCGAGAATAAATTCAACTGATTCGGTTGCGAGTAAACATGCTGGATTACTTTCAGAGGAAATCGGGGCCAGGCTTCAGGGGGATTGTGTGTGTCATAGCTTCGTCTCCGAACGATTCCCCCAAGATTTTTTAGTTGGCAAAAAAATAGCAAACAAGGTCACTATTGGAGAGAACGAAAAAAGGCTGTGCAACTCCTCATCGTAAAGTCACCCGCTATATTTTGCAGATATATTAAACTGAATTAGACCCTGAAAAAAGTCAACCGGAAAGTTAATTCGATTCCGAAAAAACTTCCTTACTCACCTGAACTTCCACTCATACCAGGGCATAGCGATTTCCTTGCAATTAATTACAACGACATGATCTCCTGAGTCGGTGTTTTTATGGTACACCGGCTTGTGCAAACCCTGCAAAACCTTCGAAATCATTTCGGCACTTTCGAACGGATTCTGGTGCCGGGCATCGTACAGGAGCCATTGTCGAGCGAAGGTGAGCTTCTGATCCGACGTCGCAAGCACTGTTCGACAAAGTTTCGCCGTAAGCCGCATACCGGCGATGCGGGGGAACCTTTTCGGGCGCCGACTTCGAAGCTACCGCACCGATCCTTCGATCCTCCGATTGAGTGGGGGTTCCTTACGAACATATGCAGCAAAATGGCAATCTTACGAGAAAATCGACTTCTCTAGAGGAGTAGTCGAACGTGATTGCCTTGGAAGGTCGAATGGCGTTTCGTCGTATGGCGTAAAAGACGTGTTCGGTTTTCGCGCAGCTGAGTCGTACACGATTGCGTTCTGCCGCTTTGTCCACAAAGAGCCTGCTGAGGATGGATTTCCGCACCCTCCAGGCGACGTTCGGTCGTTTAGTCAACGGTATGAACGCATTCTCCTCGAGTGTTCATTCATTTCGAACGGCGATGCGGTTCACAGGCGACATGCTAGGAAGAGGAGAACTGTTTCGACCGGGTCTCGTGTTTGTAGAGAGAAAGGGGAGGTCTCCCCCCTTGCATTGTTATGTAGACATGGTGCGCGTATTTTGCGGGGGTATCGAACGAGCGACGTCCCACCGAAACGCCTGCCTATGAGGCAGCACCTCGAAGTCGAAGTGGTCTTGCCATTAATTCGAAACTTCGAAGTCGGCAGCTCGAACAATCACAAGTTCGTCCAGGAAGCGATTGTTGAAGTATTTGAAGATCCCCAGATCTACGCTTCCCAGCTTGGCCGATTTCCGCCACGGCTTCCGCAGGGCCGTGGGACATATAGAGTCACCCATCTAGCTCGGTCGAGTTGCCACACCGTAGGTGAGGATTTGACCAGGTGTTCGTGTATGTGTCGGTGCCGTCCGCTGTCCGTCAGCCCGGAGGAAAGCCTCGATTTTCCGACAGTACGAACACCCGCCAAAGGGATGCCGTAGAGCCTCTTTCTGCCCGCTGACATTCAGTCTGTGCTTCTCTCCAACGAGTGTTTCTGGCCCGGCCGGCAGCCCCGTGAAGTTGTCCCTGGACGGAGGCACTCACGAGGGCGCCTGGCGCCGTCAAGCTCAGAAGGCGGTAGATCGTCTTCGCTCACCGCTAGCTATTGAGCTCATCTGAGCGATCGTTTGTTTAGCCCATCGCAGCTGTCACACGGGACTCATGTGACAACTCGATCACCCCGACCATGCCATAGCACACGATCTCCAGCTGACCTGTGTCGGCGGTGGAGCAGGAGGCTGCTGCGGCGGGCGCTCTGCCTGACAGGGCCGAGCTGGACGCGTCAGAAGTTGGCTGGCTCAGGCTCTTCGAAGTTCTTCCGGACGACGTACGCCGAATAGGGAAAACCGCTAGATCTGACGGGGAAAAACGCGTTTTATTGCCATCGCTGGATGCCGGAGCGCCATCAGGCTCTGCCGTCGCTGCTTTGACGTCGTCCAGATAGGGTAAGTCGGCCTAAATTTGGCACGTATCCGAATTGCATTTCGACGTCAAGATCACCACCCCGCACGTATTTAAGCGTCTGTAGGCATCGGGGAATCCTGTGTGTCGAACAAACGGTGATGATGAGATAACGTCGCCGTGGCCGCTGCCTCGTCGTCGGTTATAGGGTATAGGTTAGATAAAATTTATGGCTGAGCTTTAGCATGTTGACTAGCTTAGCTGCCTGCGGTTCGTTTGGCGTTGAGCGACCCATTACAAGAGGATTTTTTACGCGTTTGTCGGTTTCACATCTTTGCGCAGTGTCTGAACCGGGATAGGAAGATTATGGGGATAAATGTTACACGGGGAAAAACGTAAGGCTATATATTTACTGTTAAGATTTTTTCCTTCATTATTAAGGAAGGATGCGAACAGTAAATGTTGCGCTTTACGGTTCCTAGGGATTTTATTGATTGCGATAGGATCTGCATGTCTACGGGGGACGATCATATGCGGTCGGTCAAATGTGCGTAAAGTTCGCGCTGGTCTGTGCGTCAAGCGATAGACAATCTTTGCGAGACATTGATTAGTCGTTGAACATTAATTTTCGTGGCACTGCCGCTCTGTCAGTCTGTGCCGAGCCAGACATTTGGGTGACGGTTTAGCTTCTCCACTTCGGTCTGATGCAAGTCGAGACAGCGTAGTACCAAAGCGTATCTAATTGGCGAGTGCGCGGGAAATTTTTTTTCCCTGCACTGCGCTTTACGTTGCGAGGCATCACGGCCAAAACCGGTTTGAGGTGTCTGCGTTAGAGAAAAAGCAACCTGGTATACGAGCCACCCCAGTGCCACTATGGCAATTCCAGCTTGAGTCGCGCTTGTCTTCGGAGCTTTTTAAAACCTACTGCCTGGCGAATATTCGCTAACCAACCATATTTTCTAATGAATGTTCGAAAGAGAAGCAAAAAATAACTACAAAAAAAGACAATGCCAAAAAATGATGGGCATTTTTTCATCGTTGGCGAACGACTCGTGCTGCTGCCTCCATATCGGTAGGCTTTGCCGCTGTACTACGGCAAACCAAGACCCTAGATCAACCTTTGCATTGCGTGTCCGTCGTATCTCGTCGAAAAATTCCCGCCGAATAAAAGCGCACCATCTCAAGGGTTAAGATCCTAAAGCGACACCAGCGCCGACCTTGACAGTCTTCTAGTCAGTCCCTAATTGGACATCTTCCTGCGACAAATTTGCCCGCCGCTGGACGATATCGCAACATGCATGCTAATATTATTCAAGCCGCCTAGCATGAGTTCATCGAGTTGGCTTCTCTCTCAGCTGCCAATAAGTTCGAGTCGAGATGTAGGAGCCATGTTGGACTCATCGTACGGCAAAACTATTTCGTGCCGTTAAAATTTTCTGGTGTATTATGGCCTAAGAGTTCTTGTCTGCTTAGATATATTGTATGGCTCTCGATCAGGATCGGAGTTAACTTAACAGACACTTAACAGACACTCTGTGACGAAGTCGGTTGATAGAAAATGCTTCCCTTTTTGAGCCGAGCATCCCGCTACGATAGCTCCAGTCAATTCGTTTAGGTACGGAATTTTGATTTGCTGATACATTTAGATATATTAGATGTATTGGTGTTTGTTTGCTTAGCTCGTTCATACCACCGTGCTTTGTGTGATAAAGTACGGGCAACATCGATACCCGGTGCTCTGTTTATAAAGTACCTCGCGCATATATTCGGTCACTGTAAGGGTGATTGAATTTCTTTTCTCTCTCTGTGGGCTTACCCACACCAGCTCGATGACCGTCTAGCAGGTGTCGATGGCGACGGGTCAGTCACGCATGTAGGACCGGCTTAGAGATGGTCCTGTCTAGGAATCCACACAGCTGTCGACGGGAATTGTGTAGACTCTGACAAACTGACAACATTGTAATAGTTTAGTATCGACGCCCACACATATGGCAATTGTCTAACCTCTCCAGTTTTTTCGTATTCAAAGACATCGTCGTACGCTCATTTGCGTTCGTTTTTTTGGGAACCGTTGGGGGTCTGACAAGAGATAATGGGCAACTTTTTTTATCTCACCCGGAATGAGGTATACTTTGTACAACCTTAGAGAGAGTGGGGTCCGCTGTCGGAAAAAATAAGGCTTTTTAGCATTTTTTGCATGAGTCAGTGTTCTGTGGTCAAGGTAGGCGCCACTACGGTTTCATCCGGTCGTGTTCAAGTGCGTCCGCTTTCAAACTGTCGAGTCTCTGGCGAAGCTGACAGCCGACACCGGCCTGAGTTCCATCTCGCCCTGCTGGACGAGTTATTCTTAGCAAAAACTAAAGTTGTCACCGCATTAGATATGGTCCATTGGGAGTGAAAAACGATTTCCTCATCTGTACATTCCTCGCATTCAGTAGGAGGTACTACAAATCGTCATCAAACCTCTTCACATTGATACAGACCGTATACTCTCATGTATTTACAAATATCTACGGCTGACTAGTACTACTGCATTGCCCTACGGCACAGGACAAAGGGCACGGGCTTACGATGATCAACCCAGCCATTAACAGGCGATGCGGTACTTGAGAAAAACCCAAGGATGAACCGCTTTCGAACATCCTTAGCGCCGTCGCGGTGCGGGCGAGTGTGTCGATTCCTACGCAGCTGCTGCGGCCCGCCTTGAACGCACTTGAGCGACTGCTGCGCATATCTTCGTGCGTGGCACTCGACGGACGGTGTACGCCCGGCCGTGCCGTACAGCGCTCGTTGATTCGCCGCGACCGCTGTTTACGTCCTCGTATGAATGGCGCACCCTTTTCTGCACGAGTCGAGCGCCTCTCGTAACGAGCGTCGATCGTCCGTCGATTGAAACTGGCCGTTCGGCCGAAAGTGGCTCACTAGCGTGATCTGGTGCGTGTCGCACTGTCGCTACGGGCTAGACCCGGTCTGTTGGTAGTAATCCCAGGGGAAGACGGGGAAGTAGAGTGGGACTAGTGTAGGGTGAACGACAGCGAACGAGGACGGCGGTCGAGGAAACGCTGTTATTGAAGGACCTAGTCAACGTTGGGAATTTTCCCACACCGATCAGTATTAACTATATTTTTTATTTATGTTTATTCTATTTGGATTTATTCGTTCTTTATTTATACTTATTTTTTCTTATTATAGATTTACTACAGATGGACTTATTATAGATTTATGTTTATTCTTTATAAGCTGATTGAGGTTTCGGGTCAGATGTGCTCAGTACTATTCCACAGATTTGATTCAATTTGGAAAAAAATGAAAAAATCTTTTTTCTAATTTTAGTAAACCATTTTTTTCATTTTACTGAATCCCTTCTATTTATTTATTTGCTTGCAATGTATACTCCGTCAAAGGTTATGACAAAATTTATCAATTGCGGCCACGAGCAAGTAAATCAACTCAGAGCGACGAGAGTAGCTGATGTTTTTCTGCCACATCGAGGATATTCTTCCATTATACGAGAAATGCCAAGCGCTTTTTGGAAGATGTCGCATCTTATCAATTTAGAGAATCCATGAGTCTCATACATATTGAAGACTCTTTGTACACTCAAGCTCCAAAAATTGCGTTCACTTGTTCACTTGTTTGACATGTTATACGTTCTTAAGATGCTTAGCATCATGCTAAAAACGCCTTCGACATGGCTTTACATTGATTAGGGCTTGTGCCGTGATATTATGTTCGAGCATCCTAGAGAAAGACGAGGTTTCCAAATAGAATTTCATGGCCACAAGCACTTCAAGCAGCTCGACAGTTGCTAGGTTTCGCGGCAAAGGGGCGAAATCGTGGTTGAACTTAAAGTATTTATTGGGAGGCATAATTTCGTTCTACAAAAAACCTAGTGGATATAGTGAAGCCCAGAACGCGATCCTGACTTGACCTCACAATTGTGTGCGCGATCAACCGAAAATGTGTCCTCCAACTATAGCCGCTTTCGAACTATAAAAAAAACAACAGACGATCGCGTGCACATTTTGTATATATTTCGTCACAACACTGCCTCCTTATCCTCCAGCTCCTTAAACCAGCACTTCTAGAAGCTCTAAGGAGGCTGGTAGTTTGAGGAGGTCTAAGGAGGTGACGATGGTCGCATAAGGAGGTGATTGGCTTTAAGGAGGGCTGTGAGCCCCCGAAAAAGCGGCGTTATGAGCCACTATTGGCTCCTTACTTTACACGACAAGGAGGTGCGGATATCAGGTGCACTGCCTAGTGTTATACACTCGAAATATTGCCATCCGGTGTGCCGGGCCCGGCGCTTGTCGGACAGAGTAGCGTTAAGTAGCCTTTCGAACTCTTTTAGCTGGCGTTTTAAGCTCAAACTATCGTTTTATTGGAGTGGCTGGCCATTGTATGCAGGATATTCAGCGCCTTACCGATGTTCCTACATTTTTTATTGTTACCATTATTGTTATTAGTTATTTCTATTTTTATCATACCGGATAGTCAATTATAGTAATGCTGGCCTTACTAACGAATTCATCCTTTATGGCCACAAAGCATTAAATATTTTAGTGTAAAAGGCCCTGTACACTCATTGTGGAGTTACGCAGAACAAGCAAGGTATATAAACAAAAGCATATAAACACTGGAATTTTGGAAAAACGAACCTGCCTGCCAACACAACGGGGCAATAGCGAAATACTCGTTATTTTTTGCGATATGCATCCAGACAGAAGAACTATATGGCTGGATTATAAGTTCGCTGAGCATCGGTTCGCAATGCACTGAGAAGAACTAATCTGCCTGCCGTTACATAGCCGTATTCCTCTTAGTAGGATATTAACTAATAATAATTATTATTAGTAGTAGTATTATTATGACTGACGAAATTTAAAATATTTTTTATTTTTTCAAAAAATTCTATATATTTCTCTAAAGACAACAATTAGAATTGATTTTTTGTGGCAATTGTCTTTAACTCGAGTATATTCGACTGAAAAGCTAATATATTGCCAAGTAGGTAATATCGGTTTGTCAAACATTGAAGAAAGGACATTACTCAAGTTGTAAATTTTGTTGAAATTTACATCTTAATACAATTGTGATAGCCCTTGTGATAGCGGATACGTATGCCTAGGTGAGCCCGTACATAACAGACAGACGTACATTTCCTTACAAATACATTCCTCGTAAACACGTGATATAAATATCGGTCTAATATGAAGTATTTTTTATAATGATGTATATTAGTCCTACCCGGTTGGCTGTAGGTAGCCCCGACGTCACAGGGACGCACTTGTTAGATATGCGTAGTAGTTAGAGCGCATCACTAAAGACCCTCAAGGGGCGGAATTTCCTCATCCGGTTCTTGAAACAGGCAAGTAGGGCAAGGGATCTCTCTGTCTCTCTCTCTCTCTACACGTATAAGTAGATATGAATGTATATTTACGTTAACTTAGTAACACCCTTCGGTGGACTTCGGTGTTTATATTCATATATATATTGTCGCCTGCTAGCACACCGAGTCCATTGTCTACGGTCGATACGGTGAGAATTCGTATTACCTGTTTCGATCGCAGCTTGTCCATCAGTAGACTGACATGTCCTTCAACCGATATCATAGCACCTCTCAGAACAACATCGCCGTTCGCCGGGCGAGCTCAAAGGCTGACGGCCATCCATCGGTCTGTGCAAGTCGTCGGGACGGTTAACTAACGTTTACCTAGACGCTAAAGTGCCACAGGGGGCATAACATCGGCAGAACTTTACG
The DNA here is from genome assembly GCA_002081605.1 of Tropilaelaps mercedesae. Taxonomy (NCBI): domain Eukaryota; kingdom Metazoa; phylum Arthropoda; class Arachnida; order Mesostigmata; family Laelapidae; genus Tropilaelaps; species Tropilaelaps mercedesae. The sequence goes on along the minus strand of MNPL01003779.1, from coordinate 5,174 downwards.
GCGCAGCGCGACGGCACTTTGGTGACATAGATTTTTCAAGCGTCGAGTCGGTCGTCGTTAAATTGGGCTGAGTGGGGCAAGCCAGTCGTCGTTGCCGCGACGGTGGCCATGGCTATGGGGCAATGACGTGGACGCTGTCATTGACGCGCTAAACGTAGAAAACCCCAGCATCTCTCTACGCCCCCTCTCGCCCGCGCGCTGTCCGCCGCCAAACAGCGGGACGATGGCTGTGTCGCTCGACATGCCAAAGACTTTTGATCGTCAGTCAGCGTCGCCACAAAAGTCGCAGCATCGCCCCGTGGTTATGACCAGTCGGCGTTTAGCGCGCAGATCGTCCGGTTCGGTTGGGGGCTCCGCGATAGCTCTCGCAGAGAGAATCGTCGTCGTCGAAGGTCCGACCAGGCGATAAAGCTAAACCGCATCGCTTCGAGTTGCTGACTGCTTTGGTCGGAGCAGTGAAAACGCTGGGACGGTGAAGACGTCCCGTTCCGTTCAGAAGTGGCACCAATCCTCTGTTTTCGCTAGCCTCGAGCTAAACCTCCTCTTGAAGTAACGTCGAAGTAATTGAAACGACAAGAAGTCACGGTGGAAAATGGGCTTGCTACACGACATCGAAGAGCAGTTCGCTTGTGGGTATCGACGCTCTTTGGGGGCTCTTTGGGGGACTCGTGTGCTTGGGGTGAATAATTTAGGTATTGGGTGAAGGTGGTACCACGAAGTACTTTACAATCCGTTAGACCCTTCTGGGCTTCCAGCCGTAAAGCAAGTCAACACTTGTTGACTACATTATATGCACAAGATACAGGGAACCGTATCATCTAAATCGACGGGGGTGTTTGTTTGTTTGTTTTCTTGCCGTTGTCGCTCTTTTCTGTTCTCGTCCCCGGACGATTTCAGGTCCAACGATGGCCGAGTGCGATGCGTTCTTCGACCGCAACAAGCCGTGCGCCGACTTCGAGGCCAAGTCCGAACGCATCAGAGAGTTCTGCCACCTTCACCTCGCTCGCGACACGAACATCGTCCTGATCACATCCGGCGGAACGATCGTTCCCCTGGAGCATAACACGGTCCGCTTTGTCGACAACTTTAGCCTCGGCACAAGGGGGGCGGCGTCTGCCGAGTACTTCTTGCAGGCCGGGTACGTCGTCATATTTCTTTACCGGGCCAACTCGCTGGAGCCGTTCTCGCGCCGGATCCGCGACAACACCCTCGAGTTGTTCACCTTCCGGGACAACGACGTCGGCATCGCGGCCAAAGCGCGGCCGCAGCTCCAGGAGGTGATGGCGGAGTACGCGGCGGTGCGCAGTGAGAACCGTTTGCTGAAGGAGACGTTTACGACGCTGGCCGACTACCTGTTCCTGCTCCGGGCAGCAGCGCAGCATCTGCGGCCGTTCCTGTCCCGGGCGGTGTTCTACTTAGCCGCCGCCGTCAGCGACTTCTACGTCCCGCCCGATGAGATGGCCCAGCACAAGATTGCGTCAAACGTCCAGCTGACAGTGACGTTTCATATGGTTCCGAAGGTGCTCAAGCCGCTGGTGTGCCTATGGGTTCCGGACGCCTTCGTCGTTTCGTTCAAACTCGAGACCGACGAGAAGATCCTGCTCGACAAGGCCATGCGCGCTCTAGACAACTATAAGCACAGCTGGGTGATCGCCAACGAACTCCACTCCCGCAAGGAGAAAGTGACCTTCGTGAGCAAGGACGAGCGCTTCGACGTGCGAATGAGCCGTGAGGAACTCCAGGAGGGCGTCGAAATCGAGAAGAAGATCGTCGAACGCTTGGCGATACTGCATCAGTTGTTCGTGAAGCGGCGGGGAAAGGTCGACGGCGTGAAGGCTAGTGAAAACTAGTAGGCCGGCCTGAGAATTAGCCGGGCACGGAGCAGCGCGTAGACGCGGGCGTCTTCATCGGTGGCATTTGTCGTGGAGCGCCACGAGAGGCTCCCCCGTGCAGGGACGGTTTGCCGGCCAGGCCGAAGTCCCAGGTGCTGCAAGTTCCGTCGGCAAGTGGCCAACAGCCGAACTAAGCATTTGCTCTACGTCTGTTCGACGTGGGAGAAGTGTCGACGCGCTTACGTCGCCAATACGAACGAACTACATCGCGTGACATCGCTGCCATGGCGAAGTGCTCCAGCCTGCTGAGGCCGCAGGGATAGGTGCTATAGCCTCTATGCAGCGAATAACACGGGTGCGTTTGTTGTGTGTGACCGAGAAAGTCAACGAGAGAGACACGAGAGCTGTTATATCGACCCGTCGTTGAGCATGCGCTTATGGTATTCCGTCCTACCGTCGCACGGTGACTGCACCACGAAACGTTGCAAGCGCTTATGCCGTTCTTTTTCTCTGTCTGCCTCTCTCGTTCTCTCCCTTCTTCTCTGTCTTTATTGTTGTAGCACGATAAACGAGTTACGCTGCCCAGCTGCGTGTAGACAAACCCGTATCGACATTAACCCTAGCTTTTAAGATATTGTACCTACTTGCGAGGCCAAGTCAGATCTTTACGGACTCTGTACGAGGACGCTGTACACCGAAAGATCGACACAGGCGTATCTTCTTTTAGGGCTCTCACATCCACTGGAGTCTGAACGTGTGCGTTACGGTGACTTTAACCGTAAAACTAACTAATCAATGCACTTGGACCGACGGTCTGAAGCATCGCCAGCCGACATGATGGTGCACGCGGACGATGCACACAACAGGGCAGCAGGATATGAGCCATACGGGTGGCACAAACACATTCTCGATAGGGGGTTCATGCTGGTGCCTCTGGCTTAGGCGGTTTCTCACATTGTTGTCTCGTGGGACATTGAATCGTCATCGACATCGTTTTGATTGCGCCTTTTCAGCGTCGCCCATGGCAGCTCAACCGGCATCAGACCTCTGGTTTCAGTCTCTGTAGCGTGATCTCTGCTTGATCAGCTGATGATTTCGTTTCGTATACCTGTCACCTCGAAGGCCACATACCGTATGTCGGATGTTCAACGTGTGTGGGTGGTGGAAACTGTCAAAAGCGTGTGACAGTTTGTCGGGCGGTCAGTTTTTATGAGAAGAACAAGAGAAATGAGATGATTTTTATAGAGAGAATCGAATGGCTGGGTCAAAAAGACATCGAATTGCTATCGAAACAAATGTTGCAGATGATGGGGTCGGTTACGGTGGGACAGTTCGATGTTACATTGTATAATGGATAGATGTAGAAATATAAGATAAAAATAACTAGATATTAAAACCACATATATCGATTATACATGAGTAGAGGTGCGAAATGAATGGTGGGCATCATGAATTCCTATGATGACGATAACAATATATACAGACATAAATAAAAACACATGAACAACACTACAGAAAAGGATATACATATATATATATATATACATATATATAATGTGACACATTACTTTTATTACCATTAGTTAGTCAAAGGGAAATAGTGATATTATTAATAAAAAAAAAAAAAAAACATAAACAACACGACAGAGAAATTCAGTGATAAAATTTAATAAAATCATGAAGTGCCGAGGTTGTGCAAATCGACTACGTGTTATCACTCACATGAATCACGCGGAGGTTTTCACGAGGGTTTCTTTTTCAGCATTCACGTTTTTTCGCTGCTCGTCAATTTTCAACAATCTTGTTATATGTGATGTTGTTCTACACATGCCTATGACTGTTGACTTATAGACGTATTGTAACACTAGATAGCTGGCAGGACACCATCGTGATGGTCGCTCTCTGCTTACCCCATGTCGGCCGCATTTTGGTGATGTTCAGTTTGTGTTCGTTCTATCGATGGATCTCCACGACTAGAGTACCCTTTCACTACGTCGCAATTGTATGTAAACCGTGACTGCATGTACCAGCACAGGTACAACAGGGGACGCTTCGATGTGTCAACCGGGTGCACTATGCGGTATGTTGGATGCGGTGTGTGGGTATGCAAGCATACGACCGGCTTTCCGATTGTGCAAGGCTTGTGAGAAATATCCAGCCTTCCACTCGACTGGCGCCTATTGCTCGTTTTCCGCACTCGTACAGCCTAGAGCATGATTCATACGTAGGTAGGGCGTCGAGTGTTGACGGCATTGAGCGTTGGGCACTCTCAACTGTACTAGTTTGCTCATACGGTTTCGCTCAGTGGCCTTCTTAGTTTGCGAGTGACCTTGTTTGCAAACGCACCGAGGGGGCCGTTCGTTTAGACTCATTCGACATATTTCATACTCTTAGCGCCTCGTCAATGCAATGGGATCGGAATATCGCTGATTTTGCGCTGGACAACCCTTTAATACAAACCGGACATGGAGAACCCGGCGCTTGACGATCAGCCTCTGCCGGGCTTATGGCGTTTTTGGTCCGCCATGGCCGCTCGATTGAGGGACGTGCGCACAGGGAGCTGATCCTAGGATGAAACCTGATTGTTAGGTGGTCTTTCGATGGTCGTTGGGCCCCTCGGATCACGAGATCGGACAGACTTCCGCGGTCACTCAGACAAACTCTACGCAGAAGGATCTCGTCCTAGACGGCACTCGTAATTGTTTTTATGGTCAGCTACCCCGTCGAGCTACCCCGTCAGTGAAGCTGCGGAGTTAGAGCCCCAGAGCAGAGGCTCGTGGTTCCTGAAGTGTTTTAGCTTAGCCAAAAAACAGAAAACACCCCCTCCTCAATGTGAACCCCCACCCCCACTTCACTTTGTTAGCGTGAAAAAAAAGCAGACAGAGGTGCCGATGACCACTAGCCAGTCAAAACGAAATTGAATTTCAAGTGGAGTATGATCCCGGGAGGAGAAGGCCGAAGGGAGAAGCCTGGAGGCAGCTGAGACTCAGAAGATTTGTTGACCGACATTGGAAGGTTCGCTGACCCGCTTGCTGTTTAAGCAAGGAGACAGAGAAAGCTGGGCAGTACTAGCTGACGGAACTGGGATGTGATGTATAAAAATACATCGTTTAAACGACAAGTGCGCTGTAGTCGAGTCTAGGGGATTGGGTAAGCGAGACGACTCATCTTGCTTTGAAGTTCAGTTCGAATCGTGTTCTGTTAGCTCCTCCGTGTGTTTTCATTACCTACAGCACCGAGGAAACGTGTGCCTGAATGAGCTATATATATATTCGCTGACAATATTTGTAATAATTATCTTTTAGCTATATATATATATATATATATATATATATATATATA
>MNPL01003778.1:0-25771 GCA_002081605.1 Tropilaelaps mercedesae | reverse complement strand
ATATATATATATATATATATAATATATATATAAAAAAAAAAGTAAAAAAGTTTAAAAAGTATGAATTAGTGGTACAAGTAAGTTATGTCAGCTATAATATTTTATGTTTTGTTCAGTCATTGTACCGCCAAAGTGACGTAAAAGATATATCACAATAGACGCACAAAAATAATGATGTGTGATTGCGTATAACACAAATGAAAAGATAAAACGGTTTAAAATTCAAACACTTTATTGAACTATGAGCTAACTATTCGTGAAATTGTGCGCAGGCCATGAAAAAGATTGGACGGGCTATTGAAAAAGGTGCTAAGAAAGCCCTTGAGCACGGCATAAGATGGAGCATTTCGACGTACTCTACGCATATTAAGGATAATCTCCAGAGAGACGATGAAATCTCTCTCGAGGAACTGGAAGCCATCCTCTGGCACATCAGACAGTTTACTAAACTGATTGAGGCATTGCCAGAGCTTTCTGAGAGCAACCAATTTGGAACGAAACTTCGAGAGGTTGGTAGCTGTTTATTTCAGCCGCTCTGCTAAGGACGAAAAAACGCTCACTCATCTGGACTCAACAATTTTATTTTAATATTAGAAAGACATTTGAGTAACGAAAATGTAGCGCTGTTAATTGAGCACTGGAACAACGCAATGCCTTTTAGTGTCTGTATGGTTCAAGCCGATTGGCCGATTGCCAAGCTCAAGGCTAAGTGTCTGAGCTTACCTGCAATGGTATGCAGGTAACATGACTGTGGAACCTTTATTAAATAGATGGATCCACTTGTGTCCTCTATTTAATAACTGGTTTCAAACATATTAAAGCACGCGACATCAGATATTTTTATCAATAAGGTTCAACTGAGTACGTACGTGTGATAACGATGTACTTGTTCCAGGGTTTGGAGAAAATTGGTCACATTCTCAACGGTGGCTCTTACAAGGGCGCATCCAATACGGAGGTTCACATTCCAGTTTCTCTATTCTCAGAAAGAAAACAGTCTGATAGCCTTACGATTCTCGAACTCAACGAGACCCTACAAAATCTGGATGAAATCCTAAAGACGTTTAATGAAAACGAACGAGACAAGAATCGCGTCGTTACCTACGGCTTTGGTAAAAGGCTTCGAAAGGTACACATGACCATTAAAAGCTTCTCGGGCGAATTTTTACATTAAAATGCTATTGTAGGAGTGCCTATTCGATAATAGGTATGGACTAAACTCTTTACCTTTGGTAAGAAGGAAACTTGTTCTGTAAAACTCGTGCTTTGAATGAAGGCCAGGGAGATAGAAAGACACGGTGCATTGCGCAGTAACCGAGGGTATTTGCGATTCGGTCGCGTGAAAACCAATTGTGAATCGTATGGGTATGGAAATGATGTGCATATATCGGCCATTAATCAACAACTATGCTAAGATCAAATCAGGTACAACGAGTGGCGTAAGGTAGTAACTTCAACTTTATGCTCGATATATGGCAGCAATATATTGACGAGCGTCCAGCATCTATGCTTGCCTGGACTACCTCTCATACATGATAAGTGCGCCCTTGAATATTCCCGGCTCGAGCATTATCGCACTAAGCGAATATTATTACCCGAGAAACTCACGAAACGTATAGATTCAGCAAGTATGTACTTTAAAGGCATGTAAATAAGCTTTCTTTGTGAGTAGTGCAAATCTCATTTCTTGAGCTCGCACTTATTTTCTTCTAGATATAATGTGGTTGATGCCAGTGTACTCCGCGTAACCCTACAATCATACTTTATAAATGTGTTTAGGGCTTGAAGAAGATTGGCCGTGCGATCGAAAAAGGAGCCAAAAAAGTCCTGGAGCGTGGTTTTTTGGTTAATGTCTCTGTTTACTCAGCTTCAGAAGGCCTGTTGGATGATGATAGTAGGCCGTCTTTTGAAGATGTAGAGGATCTACGTCAAGCGATAAAGTTAACTGAGACGGCAACCGAGAAAAACCGAACTTAAAAAGAACCTCGGAAGGGTACGTACGCATTTTTCTACGTTATACGGCTTCTCATCTGATTACAACCACATACTTAGGAGTAAAAATTTTATTAAAAACGTATGCATTTCAGGCTTCAAAGAAGATTCACAAGGTGATTGGAAAGGGAGCAACGGAGGGAGTAAAGAACTGATAAAGAAAAGAGCAAAAAGGGAAAAAAGGAAATGTCATAATTTCAATACCAATCAAATTTCCGCTCAACTCGCATCAGGACGACATGGACAACAGCTGCAGGAGATTTTGACATCTTCCAGATGACTTGAGTTGATACCACGGGTTTACGAATGTGTATAAGTTATTACTAAATTCTGCTAAGCAAAGCGCCGTCGACGAAAACTAGCTAACACGCATGTCGATCACTAGAAAGTTTCTACTAGTTACCTGGCAAGTGCGGCAATATTCGTGGTATATGAATTTACTGGTTCAGCTGTATTGCATCGACTAAACTACCAACAAATATTAAAACAACAATTATTACCATTTAAAGGTTTTTTTTGTTAAACAGAGTGCTCAGAATAATTGGCGCTTGAACAATTTACCGATTTCCAAAGTACATGAGAATAAGTACAGCCTCCGTGTTGTCCAGAGCGCGTTTAAACTCATGTTCACGAGAAAATGCTTATATTGACCCTAACGTTGGTGGAGATTTTTTTGAAAGAATCCTTAGCTACCCATAGGCTCAAACAATATTAGCCTTTTCTCATTCTCTCCAAGAGTACATCCTTGTCTTCACCCAGTGAGCGAAAACGATGGTGGCAGGACCGCAAGAATTCTCATTTGTCCGTTGCCGAAATTTGCTGACCGAAGGTGTGCAAGTGAAAAGGTCTGCCCTTTATTCAAGCTATTCAACGGCGGATTGCATTGCCTGTCGATGATGGGGGCGTCACTGACAGAAGCATCCTGATCGTCCGTTAGTATCTTACAATTGTATTCGATAAGAGCGGTGAAATGCATATATATATATATATATATATATATATATATATATGAAAACTGGGTTCATATTACTGTAATTGAAAAAGTGCAATTACGACACAGTTTTATAAATTATCTACTCAGTAAGCTTACAGCTCTCTGGAGTCAGCAAATTACGGCTACACAGGAGGCGCCAGTACCATTAACGCAACTTACGTGATACGGTAGTGAACTTTGGGATTGAATTAAACTAACATATGGAACGACACATTATATATAAATGCTTTTCTCACAAAAACATTTGTACAGCTTTTCATTATGATTTAAACATTTTAGTTCTTATAATGTATGCACGCACTGCCTAGAGGAACACAATCGTGGACTAACAATACGTGTGTCTACAAGCCGCGTTAGCACGGCATGATACATAAGCAATCATAATGGATCTTAATCTGACAGTGATAAGCTGAATTGCAAGCCAGAATTCGCATAATGGTAATGTCCTAAAAGGAAACTGAAATTCTTGCCCGCAAGGGCACACGCTGGCACAAAGGTGACGTAAGTGAAATTCTTCTTGAAATGACATTGGTCTTTGCGTCCATAGAGATCCCTCGTTTCTGGGATTTGATCGGCAGACCGGGCCGTTACAGAGCCAATAAAGCATCGTTGACAGTTCGACAGGGGTGCACTGTGTATAGCCCGATAGGGACGACATTATGGAACATGCGGGGGTGGCGAAGAAGGAATTCCGAGGTGACCCACCCCCTTCCTAAGCGAGCGCCCTGACTGTAAGCTGGTGATGGGCCGTTCTGGACGGGAGTCAGCACTTTTCATGGTCCAATAGAGACGACCAATCGGGAATCCTGAAGGCAGGCGGCCTACGAGGAAATTGAGTTGTTGCAACATATATAGCGTTGGAGCTTGCAAGGCTTCCACTTGAAATCAAGGCGTGCACTTTTTGTTTAGCTGCGATTTCAGGGTAGAAACAAAGGTGGGGCAATCATTTGGTCAAAAAGGCACCTGAAAGGTTATGCTGAGTTTGGCCTATCTAATTATTTAAAGGGAATATGTAGCTCCAATTCTCATCAGACTATGCATTGATTCTTCATTTCAAAATAGGCAGAGTGACACATGGAATAAATCGTAAAGTAATAAAATACTTTAATTTTTGATCCTTGTATAAATTGAGCGTCTGTGGTCCCGCTTTCTGTATTACTTTGTAAGACGGACGTAATAAATGTAAATGTGTAACGACAGCGAACCTCTGCACCTAGGTGCCTTCCCCGATTGCAAAATGCACGCGATCGCAGCCACCCGGGTTGAAATACGATGACTGCTATTATTACTCGTTGTATTATTAATTTTTTTAGTCAGCATTCAGTTTTCCCGGCAAATTCTGTGAAAGACTATGACGCTGCAGCTTCCAGAGATCTTGCGAAGAAATAACCAAGGTGGTTCCTATTAATAGCTTTCAACCTTTGAGGCCTCTCTGCAATTTTTTGCGAGATTATGCTAATCACTATTTTATATATTCTGCTGAATTTAAATAAAATTAAAGAAAATGGTTTAAAATATTTTTTATGTTTATTTTTCATATAATTTAAAAGATTAACTTACTTTATTACGATATGTCTATTTGACTAATTTGAAGCAGTTTTTTTACCAGATTTTTTAGATTTCAAGGCTAATATCTTCACTCAAGGGAACAGGTGAAAACACTCGAGAGGTATGATTAGTGGAGAGTATTCGTAGAGCGAAGTGGATCTGGATAAGATGAAAGATTGACTTGTATAGAAAAGCGTCGTCTGCTTGGCGCATGCGCTACAGTCGCCTTATATGAGGATGGTAGGTACAATCCATTGCCCTCCCTCCCCCGTCCGGCAGACCGTTTCTGCCTTTACTTCAGACTTTCCATAGGCTATCACGTTCTGCAGCGCTACCATGCGAGGTGTTTGCGACCGGCCTGTGGTGTCCTCGTCCCTTTCCCTCCTAGGCCCTTTCCTGCCTTTGAGCCCCCGAGGGACCCGGGGCCCACTCTAAGGGGGGCCAGAACGCCGGTGAACGCCAGTCGAATGCGTGCGTCCGGGGGCAATAGAGCTCCCAGCGTCGCAACGTAAACCGGCACGACGCGGCCATGTCATAACAACCAAAATAACAAAGTTACACTCATCGCGTGTCCTTCACGCGTTGACTCGAAATAGCCGACAGCGTTCGGGAGCCGGTAATGTCGCTTAGATGGAGGAGACGGGCGTTTTCGCTTTGTCATTCTACACGTCGACAACAACCTCCGTCTCGTTTTCTTTGTTAGTCTTCATATATTTGTCAATGGATCTGTGCCTGCCCGCCACTTCACTCGCGTGAGTGTGTATATGACAACCTGTAATCACAATGACAGCAACATATGCGCTATAATCACCGAACAAATCCCAGCAACGTGGTAGGGGGGAGGGTGTGGGAACAGGGAATCACAAAGGATACCTCTGGAAAGGGTGTCGTAAACGCCTCCGAGAAACGGCAGAAAGAAAAGAATCTATAAAGTCTAGGATACACGACATACAGTGGTTTGTTTACTAGTGTGCTAGTGGTTGTGAAAGGAAACGGAAGGCGACGTCCAGCACGCCTTTGTGCACCTCGTGGAGCTGGTTTGTCCCTATAGAAGTATATGCATACGCACGAATACACCAGTAGCCAGTGCAATACGTGCCTATTGTGTGCCACCAGTGGCTAAGACAGTGGGCGACAGTGTCAAACTGTGCATTACAGAAACGACCGACAGATTGGAATAGCGTGTTTGGTGGTCACCTATCATCATAACCTGTCACGGAATACCTGCGCTGTTGATACAATTACCTCGCGGTGTTTTACTTTGACGCTACGCTAAGAGCTTTTAGTGTGGCTCGGTCGTTGTTTTGGCTTAACGTGACGTGAGTGCGGTGAAACATCGTGATCATATTCTGCCGTGATGGATTCGTCGCCAACCTCGACGCTCGGATGTTTCGGCTGCTTCCGAAAAGTCAATCAGGTAAAGGGTACCGCGGTCCAGAAACAGTGTGAAGTGCTTGTGTTTGACTCGGGGACGCAAATTAACAGCTTAACGGTAAAAACACAGAGATGGATAGACTCTGTTTGGGGAAAAAATGCTGGCCATCTTTGACATGCTTGATCGTAGAATGCAGTTCCGTGGATAACAATATTATAACAGAACGTCGAAGTTTTTAATAAATCATTGTATCATATGGATGCGAGTTTGTGTCTAACAGGTGACACATGCCAGAAAAATGCGTTCTTTTTATGGGTCTGTCACTAAGTGTATGACACGAACTCTCTAATTACAACTTTGCACGTTGGCAGAGGTGAACGTCCATTTTTACGTTCATCAAACTTTACCAATTAGGGAAAACCACCTGGTAGTGACACACATGTTGTCTTGCCACACAGTCTTATTAAAACAAAAGTTGCCGATCATCCCAATATTCTAAATTTATTTTACTGTGTATGATACATCCTTTTTCACAAAGCGCGCCTCAACCTAAATATATTGTGTTTATAGATTTAGCATATGCGTAGCTCCAACGCTGCTGTCTGCTTTTCAACATTTTACAGTGACGTATTCGTTGATAAGGCATAAGTCCTACTTCCTTCCATTGCGTAAGTGAAGTCGTTTGCGTATAATATATAAATATGAACGTAGATATCGGTACAAGTTTGCACTGGTTGTGTTCATGTATCTCAAGTGACGTGTTTCCCTTTCCTCTTCTATATGGAGCGGAACCTCTTTTCTTCTCTAGGCATTTGATCGGAGTATCTCAATTTAGGTTTACGACCTTTCTTGGATCATTGCTGGATCGGTTAACCCGTTTTGCCTCACCCCAGGCCACTGAACTTAGACCGTAAGGCCACCTACGCTATGTACAATATTAGCCGTAGCCACTTTCCTCCTTTCTAGAAGGTAGGAGCGTATGTGGAAACTCACTCGTAGATTATCCGATCTACCTCATCTTTAGAACGCCTGAACCGGACAGTGGCCGGTGGGTGTCTCGCCTTTCCCTTAACTTCTTTTGAGTAGTGGTAGAAGGTGTACCAGCAGTCGTAGAGATAGAGTGTGGTGTTAGTCTTAGTAAGAACACTTAGCCGGAGGGGAACTTTTGACGGATGATCGTCTTTTTACCGGAGCTCATCCTTCGGCTGATCGTGGCCTTATTGTCTCCCCCAATCAGCCTATACTCCTAGAGAGATTACCTAACCGCTACATCAGCGTATTTGAAGCTTCTCCACAAGAGAAGAATTTAATGGCGCCATGAAAGAGTAGCTTGGACTGTCAAAGAACGGGGAAAGTGGCTGTACTATAAAGGCATACGTAGTCGTTAATCAAGGGTATACAAACTCTGAAAGAAGGCTGCAGCCAAACAAAAAATGCTGGAACATAACCATACAGATAGGTAACGATGCTATTCACCTGGTGTAACAAAACAGGTGCAGAAAAGGAGGGAGAGGGTAGCGTGTCTGAGTACATACAAAACGATAAAACAGACAGCGTACCAAAGCACCAAATTAGAGCAGCTCAACTCTGGAAAATACAAACATTATAATATTTTAGTCTACAGAATATGAATGCATATCAAGTCCCAACGTATACAACGTACTCTATAATAGCAATTATATTATTATATTTTTGTTGCGTTATCGGAAAATTACTTTGATAACGGTGATGATTTCCTCTCTTTTCAGTATGCATTTTGTTTTGCCGTAATTATCGGCTTTTGCTCAGACAGTGGAGTGGGGGTCCTATTAAAATGTAACATCGCATAGCGTTTTGCGAAACCTGGGTGCTATTTTGAATTAAGGTTGAGTACTCTGCCTATACTTCTACGCTCATGTTCTAACTGCTTTAAAGAGGTTCAGGAAGAATTGTTGCGATGTTCCTTGAACCAGGAAGCAACCTTAACTCGACCATGACTAAAGAACGGCATATCCAACCTTGTTTCCTGAAAAATCTATAAACTTTAATAATTCTAAATTTGCATACGCAAGAGTCAAGGAGCTCGAGGCTGCTTTGTAAACGGTTTCTACTCCACTCCGGCTAAAGGCCTCGACGCGCCTTGTCAGCCCATATAATCCGAATATCGGAACCTGACTTATCGGTCTAACGGGAAATCCAAAGCACCGCAGTCGTATTGGCCAGCTTTCGCCTCGTTCCTACCCGGAATGATTCCCGGTCGCGCAATGGAGCGCACTCTGAGGCTGAATGTGCAATGTCGCAAATTGCGTCATTCACGTGTCGCATTGGCAGCTGGTATTGGCGGCAGCACGTTCCGAAAGTAACAAGATTTTCCTCTGACTCGGTTTCCGACAGGTTTACAGACGGGCCTTCGACCCGTGAGTGTGCACGAACGTCGCACACAAGCACACGACAATGACATCCAGACAAGGAATGGGTACGAGAGAAAGGTCGCAATCGAACAGGTCTGCTTCGGCTTGCTGTCTTGACGCCTCGACGAGACTCGACCCCGGTAGAGAATTGAAATTTATTCTGTTGTCATTTTGCTCCCTGTGGTTGTCTGGTTGGTTATTTACTTCGTTATTGCTTAGAGGGCGACACGTCAAGTGAAGACGAGCGACTCAGCTCTTGTTTGGGCTTGCGCGAGGGGCAAAGCTTTAAAAAGGTCCGACGTTTGCCTACTGCACCAGATCTGCCATCAGTACTGTTGCTGTCAGGTATTGGAACCGGCTGTTGAGAGCCCTGATAGCGAAACCGGGCGAGGGTCGCTTCTGGGGCCTTTTTTCGTAGCCCGCCTCAAAGTCGGTGGATAGCGAGCTTCTCACGAGTTTCAGCCAGTTGCCGCGCCCCGCGGCAGCGGCCCTGTATCGGGTAGTCTGTCTTTTTGAGCTCTTGAAAGCCTTCGTCACCTCGAGCTCCGAGAGACGGTGGATATAGGACAAAGCTCTGAAGGCGGCCACAAGACCTGCCGGCGTAAACGGCATGAATGGCAGAGCAAAGGGGCTCAGACACATGAGCACAAGAAGTGCCGACTTGGGATGCCGCATAACAGCCTACAACGGCGACGTTGAAGTGACGCCCGTCGCAGGATCCCTCGGGCCGTCCAAAGGGGTAGAGCTGGTCCGGACGACAAGTAAGGGATTGGCGTCGTTGGGAAGAGGAAAAGGCCGTTGAACGTGGAGGGATCCGAGTCAGAACAGCATCCGAGGCGATTGTCCCAAGAGGACGATCCTTCACGACGATCTTTTGCATCGTGGATCTCCTCTGTTTTGCCTTCATAGGGATGGCGACCGTCACTACCGCCTTTCCTCATACGAGGACAATACAATGCTCATATGGTGCCACCGTGCGCCGGGCTTCTTTGAGGACACGTGCTGTTCTCGGTGCGTATGAGGCCTTTGCAGGCTTTGAGTGCACCGGCATTCTCTTTCCTCTGCTGGGCGCTTCCGCGCACAGAGGACCCTTGACACGCCCAGGCCATTACAATAATATATAATATTAGCAAAGCGTATATCGCACTGATTTCAATATGGTGATACGTAGAGGATGGGCGATAATGAAAATACGTTCATTTGATCGAATTAAAGACTGGAGATTTGATAATTACCTCAACCTCACCTGTATTGATATAATTTCAAATAAGAAAGAATGGATATTTAATGACCATGAATGCTTGCCTGACACTTGTATTATGAACTCCGTGTATTTATTATTGCATTTAAGAAGATTCATCTTTTAATTAATTGGAAACCTGAATAACAAGCGTTGATCTATGTTTTACTCATAGTTTACAATATACATTTTCCTCCAGCACTGAGCCAGCCAGCACTAAGATGTTCCTGTATGTGTCACCTTTTAATGATCCGTTTTGTTTTCACCGATATTTCACCGAATTAATAATCTCGGCTTTCGGTTCCATTGCAGTTCTTATTTGGATTAGGTTCGCATAGGATCTATTTACCTAGACGACCTGTAATCAGCGTGTGTTGCCTGACTGGCCGTTCGTTCGTTCCGCATCACTGTATCCGTTGCACTGGTCGCGGATGTCAGTCAACAAGCAACAAACCCTTATGCTACTCGCCCCTCCCTAGGCAGGAAGCATCGATTAGCTGTGAGACATTGGATGAAGGAGCTGAATAGCCTCTTTCTCTTCCTTTATGATGGCGCCCGCTGAAATCACTAAGCAACCTATGGCTTGTCGTGGACTTCTTGAGCAGTCAGTTCTTAGTGCGACCAGACCCTGCGGCAGCAGACCTGAATTCCGCTTTCCCTAAAGATATCTAGGTGACGTGCTGCCTTATAATTTAAATGTGTCTTACCTGAGCGGGGCTACCAATTTGGACGTTGGATTTTTAGTTAGAACAGTTGTGACCAATTCTGTACCTCCTCAATTGTTAACGCGCGGCAACTGAGCAAGTGAGCTAGGAGCTTTTCGGGAAAACGGAAGAACCCTACGAAATAGATAAAAATTGATCACTGTATATGAACCATATTTTTTCTAGCTGGTGCTACAGTTTATATAAAAAATAGGGATTTCCTGCGTTTGTGCACAGCTTTTTACATCTATTTGGAGATTACAATGGAGCTGTAAAAAAAACAATGACGCAGACACTACTACAGCGAGCATAATGCTTGCATTTTTTACATTTAAAAATTATGCATTGATTCATTACTATTTATAATTAGCTATAATACCCGTCACAATTATTTCAAAATAAATTTGTTCATAGTAATGTAAATGTTATTCGCGCATTTCGCGAGTATACACATTGATGAATATTGTAAATTATAAATGCGCAATCTAGTAATGCTAAACAAACAGCCCTAAGGGGCAGTAAAGCCGTGTGGAATGTGAGACCGGTAAAATTCAAATTCGCGGGTTTTCCGTTTTTAAAATTGTTTGTTTTGAGCTTTTCGTATATTTTAAAATTATACACATAGTCTCTTTACTATGCAGCGCAAAATATTTCCCCATACATGTCGACTTTGCTAATGAAGCCTCAATTAAACGTCAAGTAACGAAAAGTAAACATGCATTCACCATGCCTTTTGTTCTCTTCACACAGACTCTCCTCTGTTCCCTTTTTTCTCAATCTCATATGGCTGCTTTGTCTGGTAAGATCATTTATTCGATTCGGATAGTGGTGACTTTGTGGAGGCAGTACTGGGGATAGAAATTGTCTATTGAACAGTGAATTGTTGAATAGCCTTTGTTAGTGGAAAATAAGCCAAGATCTACGCGAGAAGGTAAAAAACAGATAGGATATTTCTTCCTGGGTCGGTAGCGACTACAGTAGTGTGGGAGATATTAGTTATATATTTGTAACACTGTTTGCATGCGTAATGACGAATTAGCATCTTTCGGCGATTGTGGTCAAGCTTGTGGAATTTGCAAACAACTAGACGACAAATTATATTCACTTACTTGAAGTAATTCGTATCACTTTTATAACAGAACTTATACGAGTGCGTATTGTCATGCCGACAAAAACTTTTATCTGCAACTAATGTTTTTGCGGGAGTAATTATATGAAAAGGCATTATTTGAGAGTATTAGAGAGATGAGGTGGTATGATGCAGAAAAAACGTGCACGTTGCAGCAGCTAACATGCGTTTTTCAATAGTTCAAATACGCAATAGATCTCCGGTTCAGTGTACTTTATTTATAAGTACTTCCTCTGCGCTAAGTTACAGTGATTATAACATGGTATTAATAATAGTATTCTTCGGCACTTGTTATGCATACATCTATGCTAAATTATATTTAATCAAATAATTTCAGTGGTATAATATGTACGGCTTTGGTAGAACAGATTCGTATATGAGTAAGTAGGCCACATTGTAGCTACTTGCGTCTACAAGGAAGACTCAGTGGATATCACACCACGATGTTTCCCTTTTGCCATAAACGACATTTTTGAAGAATCATCATAGACAACGTTCATAGAGCTCACATGCGCTTGTTTTTTTCTTTTTTGCTATTTTATTTTTTACGTTATGCTGGGCGATAGGCGGCTTTTACTCAATTTCTATCCTACCATCAACGTTAGAATATGAAGCACCACGATGCTCAGTGGAAATGAGTCTTTTTACGACGCCAGGCTGCTGGGTCCTTGTTTGACCAGTTCGTCCCCATCGGCAATGGAGGGCCTAAAGAGACTCATGAGCTGTGTTTAAGGGGAGTCCTGCTTCGTTACTGCCTCCTTTCACAGCTTCACGAGGCGTCTGTCGATGCCAAGATGTGTGACCTTTCGGAGGCTTTCTTCTAGTATGGCAAGGTTTTTAAGGCTCGTAGCTGCTGTTGGATAGGTTGAGATAGGGCAGACTAAGAGATCGTTGTTTATTGCTAAAATAGAGAAAGAGAAAAACAATAGACTATTTCTGGTATTAATATTATTGTTTTTGGCATTTTCGCAGCTCATAAAGGCCTGTTGAGCTTGTCAATATAATACCTTTACGATGGAACGTAAAATGAATAGATGCATTTTCTTACTACTAAAACACATGTTGACGTGTTACCCTTGCTACCGTTGCAGACGCAAGTGAATTACGAGGAAGGTCGCTGGAATGTGTGTAAGGAAAAAGGTAGTTAATGTTAGTATGTAAAATTAAATATGCAGTGCAAGGTAAACGAACAGGCGTTAGGCTACAAACTGTTGCGAAAATATGGTTTTATATGTGATCTGGTCGAGATATTGTTACTGATTTTAATTCCGTTTCACGTAAGTACTTGCTTGAATATCAAAGATCGAGTGGCGATGCATCGTTGCCGTTCTCAAACGTCGGTCGTCTTCTTTAGCGCAAGAGCACAATGCCTACTGTTTAAGTGCATATGTATATATATATATGTATATATATATATATCCTACGTTTGAATGTTTCTTACTAGGCTTGACATGACAAAGAAATATGCGAGTTTGTAGAGGGTAGTTTAAGTATCGAAAGTTTGCTCTATGACTGTTATATATTATATGTGTCATATGCTCCAAACTGTTATATATTGCGTCATGGTAACAATAGTAATGACAGCAACTTGTGACAGGCTTTAGCTCCGATCTTTCTATGCGCCTAACATTTTGTCTAAATAAACAGTATCATCCCTTGATAGAATTACCTGTGAGATTATAACAAATAGCTCAACAAGCTGAGGGAACGTTATAAAAATCGGCTAATGCCACCGGAGGTTTTCAGTTCAGCCATGCTACAGTTATCATCCGAATTTTGGGTCTACTCATCTGTACTGAACGCAACATATATAACGAGATCTATACCGACTGTAATATCTACTATATACTATATAGTATCGTTCTATACTCCACCTCACCTCGAAAAGAACAACAGAACCCACTAGCACTTTCAAACAGGCGTATCTAACCCAGCATATCCTGTAGTCCCTCGGGACAAGTACTGCTTACCACAGCACTAAAGTGGGGCATATATAGCAGTGGAGCTGCTGCTGGATTCCGCTTCATTTTAAGATAGTTAAATAGAGTAGGTATGAACTTTAATGAAATGATAGATTGACGTATTTATATTCACTTGATCAATCACGAACTGCGGACTTTCATTGTCTCAAATGTCGATTGCGCTTAATTACCAGTTTTATGCAAACATATAACAGATACACGTCTTGCGAATTAGAACACAGCTTATTATCGGTTATATTATAGGCCAATTGATGAATGAGTGCCATTTAAACTATGCCCTGAATTCCGAGAATTTGAAAGAATGTAATTTTGGACCCCATGTGTCTGAGTGTACTTACTAAAATTACAAAGGTGTCACCACGCACTACAAAAGTGCTACAAAACCACAAAAATACGACACACATCTCAAACATACCACAAGCCGTTATAAAAGTGCCAGGGTATGCCACGACTACCCCAGAAGTATTAGCGTGAACCATATATGCTGCGAAAAGGTGCCGCAAAAGCATCATGAAGCAGTACACAAGTGCTCAAGTACTGTACATTCTGGTTTCGTAGGCCGTTTCTTATATAGTTTCATAGAAATCCTTGCGGCATAGTGAGATGCACAAGTGGTCATATTTAGATCTAGCTTTATGATCTTGTAGTTTGAAAATCCATTATTATGTGCGATATGAAAGCGACTCTATCAGCAGATGATATCAGTTGAGCTCATGTTAGGTTCCAGTCTAAAACGTGGCTAGGTTTTTACGCAAGCACTAATGTTGAACGTGGTGATTCAGTCAAAAGAAGTAAACTAATTATGGACTATATTATCGTGCTGTATTTTGCAGCTCATTAAAATTCATTTTTCAGTGGAAGATACACCGCCGTTGCCAAAGGCACAATGGTAACGGATAGGTCTGCTATCAAAGCGAGAGAAGTTGAGACTATTACAGCCGATTAGAGAAATTGCTTATAAAGGATAATGTCAAATACATTTCCGAGAACCTTCTCGCCTCTATACTGTATGTTGGCAATAGCCTGTGAAGGCAACGCGTCATTACGTATTCTGGTCCATTGACCCGGTCGGTATATTTCATTTAGCCGTTAGCTCGTACAAAGCCGCCAATGGCTTAGACCTTTTGCAGAAAAAGTAGACAACTGAGCCTCATCTTACTCTCACTCGCTCGTGCACCAGCACGCGTCATCATTCTGTTTATATCCGCTCTCCCGGTCATCGTCCGTGTTACTTTCAATGTCTGCGCACCTCGCATAGATATTGTGCGAGTTTGTGTGTTTATTCTGGGCCACTTCCTCCACCTATCATCACGGTTTTTTACCAGAAATGGACGTTTCATACGTTCCCGTACAGTCCCACGTTACGGCTGTTTGGTAGCTACTGTAATAGTTGCCAAGGCACGAGAAGGGGCGGAAAAGGTGGGGAAATGCCTTGCCTCATGGGTTCTGAAAATAGCTTCTTTGTCAGTTCGCCGCCGGAATCCGGTCATCCCACTCGTTCGAAAGCCATCAGATATGCTTATGAGGTGTCTCGACAGCGCCGATGCATTATATATACGGTGACCCTGAAGCGGTCTCTGGTTGCTTCTACTCAACATGTCGCTTCCAGCAGTGGTTGGTGGAGACAGTGTAAACGCACTTTCTACCGGGTGCGGGCGCCTATATATATATATATATTTATTAATATGTATATACGGCCTTGTGTGTTATGGGCGTATTTGTGTGCGCATACATAACGATAAAGCAAGAGTTACTTAAATTGCATCGTTTTTTTGGGGGTTTTCGTATCTCCTAGCTAATGCGCGCTTGGAAACTAAGTGGAAGAGAGGCACGAGCTCTGCGCTCTTTGAAATTGCACGTAGACCTTGATGTACGACTTCTTCTTAGCAGTTCGTCCAGGGCGATATTTATTCATCATTGGGTTGTGAAGTAGGTGGATATGTTCTTAGTTAGTGGCCGGATAATTTTAGCGTCTTTCTCCGCTTCGGAATTTGCAGATGGGGTGGCAACTCATTTCGGAAATGAGCAAATGCCTCTTAAAGTTCTCGCGAGCTGATTGTGAAACACCAAGTTTTAATTGTCGTGATGAAAGCGACCGAGGAAAATTTCAGCCCTCGATGTTATATAATAAATACATTGTACACAAATTAATTGACCAAATTATCGTACCATAGGATTTTCTGTTTTTGGAAGTTTAAAATTTTCAATTACATAAATATATATAAATCAGTTACAACAATATGCCTTACGTTCGCCCCGTGCCGATATACACAAAAATGTGTATCTGATGTCAGACATGAATGTGTGTAAATAAAGCAATTGGGACATCCCAATAATCATTGCAGGCAGTATGGATAAAACGTAACTCTTTTCCAGATTGAACCAATATATGTATAACGCAGAGTAGCCTGTGTTCTTTATTGTTGTCAAAGACATGTGCTTGGCGCCCACCCGCAGGAGTGGGAATACTTGTAGCATGGCCTAAGCGACACTCTTCTGAGCATCGATAGCCACGGTTTTCCGAACAGTTTCGTGTTTGCAAAAGCCGTCTTGTTAAATCGTATTGTTCTTTAGAAGCGAGAAAAAGATCTTCTAAAAACACACCGTTTTCTTCCTACTCGCGCTCATCTCAACTTCCTCTTGCTTTTTTCTTATTCGAGTCGATTTTATAAAAGAGTCCTTTTGTTTAGCGTTAAGCTGCCACTTGTTAAGGATTGCACTGCTCAATCGTCTAGCTCTCTTCCCACCCTTCTCATGGAAGAACAAAAGTAAGAAAGAGAGGATCGACCCGTGTCCTGTTTTGGAAACTTGAAAACATCGTCATAGTTTGCCAGTTCGTTGTCTTCGCTGACTTCGACATTTCGCTGGCGAAGCTTCTTCATGCGGATCGACATCTAGCCGCGGTATGACGACATCTGGCTGCAGAAGAACGGCCGTTGCCGTAGTGTGCCAGCATCCGCGAACGAGCACGTCGAAACGCGACGATGAGTTCGAAAGTAGCGTGGCCCATGATGGCAACATGGTCCAAGTCTGTCGATTGGGTGTCACCTACGAGAAGGAAACTGCTAGGAAATTTGGGAAAGGGTCGGTTGAAGCTGAGGATAGAGGGGTTTAGGAAACAACGGACGAGTTAGTAAAAAGATGGAGAAGTAGGCCAGAACAGAAGTGCAAGGTGGAGGGATAGCCGGGGCTCATTAGCTGACAGTGGGCGATGAGCAAAAGCTCAAGGCAAAATGGTATCGACAGCATTACAGCCTTGTGGAGCGACCTAAAATTCGTCGAAGGACGTCGTTATCATCAGTGGTGCAACTCGAGAAAAGCCTGACTTGTAGGTGACAGGAACTGTTCGGACGTCTGAGGCTGAACCAGGACCGAGAGACGATGACATCGGTGTTTGGTGGAAGGTGTATGGTAAGGGGGGCTGAGCTATCGGTGATGCCTTTACTGAAAGCCGGCGACCGTCAGGAGACGAGTACAATAAGGACGTCGTGAACACGAACAAGGACGAGGACGAGTAGGGCAAGATAAAAGAGGATAACGGAGACTATCGGCGAAGAGAAAAAAGAGAACGCTAAGTCGCTTTACGTCACGCTGCACAGATGCAATTTCCTGGGCCTTCCACTAGGAAAGGCTACCTATACCAAACTAGGTCATTGCCTCGGCGTACGGGAAACACATGTCCGTTTGTATGCTTGGTTTTTCCCATTATCTGCCGAGTAGATTGCAACTTTTTTCTTTTAAGGGAAACCACGAAAAGGATTGAGGGAGCGGCTTGCGTGCGAAGTTCCAGAAAGGCGTTCCTGTCTCTTACTTCTTCGTCAGGTTTCTTCATGGTCCTTTCGCTACATTTTCTCCTTATCGTCCTCAGGAAAAGATGTACTGCCTTTCTGGCAAGATCTAGCAGAAAAGAAAATAGACGTCGCTTTTAAAAAGCTTGGATAAGAAAAAAACTGCATAAAGAGAAATTAATTTAAAGCGGACAATGAAATGCCATTTTACACACGTGTTGATCGTTGATCGTGCCATATAATGACACCTTCTAAACTGTAGGTATCGTTACGTGCCGCACTTCGTTAAAAAATTCCTCATCAGATCAGATTAACCTATTATTATTATTATTATTATTATTATTATTATTATTATTATTATTATTATTATTATTTGAATGCAACGAAGTCGTAGTGAGTACCAAAGATAAAAATTAGGGGCAAGCTTTTTCAACTCTGTTGCTTTCTCTGAAATATTGTTCAGTTTAAGAGGGCGTATGCGTTCAGCTTTATGGCA
Organism: Tropilaelaps mercedesae; assembly: GCA_002081605.1. Lineage (NCBI taxonomy): Eukaryota > Metazoa > Arthropoda > Arachnida > Mesostigmata > Laelapidae > Tropilaelaps > Tropilaelaps mercedesae. Next base: position 8,133 of record MNPL01003778.1, on the reverse strand, counting down.
TCAAGAGTGGGATATGCGTCTTATCCCTGGAGTTCGTCTTTGCCGTGGACCTGCTCACTACAACGGGGTATTAATAGGGTGAATGAGGTGTCTGTCCCTGACTCGGATATGCGCCTACGTCTTAAGACGTACGCTGGCTTAGTATTCACGTTCTGCCACCATACGGGCCGTCCAGTTGATGCTTTTATTTGGGTTCAATGCCCCTTGCAGTGCTCTACTGTTTTGCGTGCTTAGCTCATCTAACATTCAACTCCATACGCATGCAAGCTGCTGTACGGATTCGCCGTTCACAGAGCATACTCTAGTGGTTGAAGCGCTACACACCCGTCAATGTGAAAGCTCGATGTTCTCTCGGCGAACCGCCTTGAGAGGTTCTGCAAAGGCGTAAATCGGGGGCAGGCCCAGCCTAAAGAACCGATTAGCATAAAGGTCTTACGTTTCGGGCGCGTCTGTAAGAGCCTCATCAGCCTTACGTCGCTTATTCTATCCTTCTTCTCCTTTAAATTCCCAACGTTAGCGCATAACCCCCTTTTCTCAAATCTGTTGGGAAGAGCCGCTTCTTCTGATTGGCGCCTGCTCGCCTTGTCAAAGTCATTGCCGAGTCTGGTTTTGCGCAAACGTTGACAGAGTTTGAATAGAAAGCCGCTTAAGAATACGACAGAATTGATACAGTGAACCGAATGAACGCAAAGGGAACTGCGCTTGCTTGGCTTTATTTGACGGCTGGCAATTCCTAAAAAGCGTACGTACTTGCCAAATGAGCTTAGCGAGCTGGCAAATACATATACGGATAGGTATTCATAGCAGAGCACCGAAAACGCGACAACGAACTGGCGTTAGGTTGGAGGAGTCAATTATTGGTAAAAGCACGCGTCGTGTGGGGAGCGAAAAGAGTAAACGGGTGAATGTTTCTTCCGTACAGCCCCAAAGTTAATGCAACAAAGTGCTTCACTTTCTCGAAACGATATTAGTTAGTTAGCTGTGCATACGCAGTTAACGAACAGCTGCAGAAACCAGTTTCTTTGCTCAACGAATGGCAAGACGGTCCCCTAATTACTAAAATTGTTGTTACTCTCTTTTTCTAAAATACTTGCCGCTCTTGATTAAACCAAATTCGCGCTAATTTTCGTAAGTAAACTCACTGTGGAGTAGACACGCATCAAGGTCTCAAATTCTCATATCCTCTTATCACCTCCTTTTGACAGTTAGCTCAGTTATAGTGTTATTAACTAGCCATCTATGCATCCGCCAGGGGCACGCTTTCACTTGCGGTTGATTCTTAATTGCTGAAACGAGATATTCATCTACCAGCTATCCGGCTATCCGGTGCAAATGAAGTGTTAGCAGTAGCAGCATTTCAACGACCTCAGGCTGATGGCCGTGAGCTATGATAGGAGCTAAGTGCATTCATGTCTATGCACTTTTGTTTTTCGTTACTCATCTCCCAGTGCGACCTCTCATTGGAGACGCAGCTGCTACTACTGCCTGATCCAACACATCCAGTTCTGGCGAAGCCGGACTTCTGATAAGACACCCATTATCGCGCTGCCCTTTACTCTGCCCGAGTGAGTACTCCGCAGCACGGCCTCTCTGAGACCAGGTATTCTGAACGCGACTAAGTCTGGCATGCCGGTTGAGTTGCCTCTTCCCCAAAGCACGCACGCTACTCAGCCCGTCTCAATACTGCACAGTATTAAGCTATTTTTCGAGCGTTTGAGGGGCATGATGTTCTTACTAGCCCGAACACCCACAGACACAGCGTCGTAGGCGAGGTGGAGGGGTGGAACCTTTTGCAGCTCATTTTGGGAGAATTTGCATTCGCATAATATTATTGAGTTAATTTTGATAGTTCACAAGGGAGGAGAGGATTGGGGGCACGTTGGCTGGCCTTACTAAAATGGACAGAGGAGGAAGATAAGACGATGCACAATTTGGCATGAAACGTGCTTGCCGCTAGGAGCAAGTACTAACAATAGCCTGTGCGGTATAAGCTCTTCTTTTGGTGAAGTGGTTCTTCATGTTGTGGCGGCTGGGTGCATTCGCAGTAAAGAGTCTTCCCAATCTCGCACAGCAAATATCTAGTGATAAATCGATAAATTATGTGTTTTTATTTTTCCACTCTGGAAAAGTTTCGATGTTTACGAAATAGTGAACGCATTACATGTAGTGAATGGACGTCGGTAATGAACAAGTTACGTTGGTGGCTAGTGATCGGAAGCATCGGACAAACTGTTGAAAACAGCTGTGCCATAACCCTAAGAAGAAATATCATTTTTTTTAAAGACGAATGTCCGAACTGCCCTTCGCCTTAGTTACAGCAGCCCTAGGTGCACAGTATAACGCGTACAAAGGCTACATGGTACCAGCAAGTTTCAAACGGTGACCAGCTGGTCACCATGACACGAAAACTACACCAATCGCCAACTTTGCGACCGGTTATTTAGTTACCTTGGTCGCCGTTGTAGAATAGTGGACCTACTTATACCGTAGCAGACGCCGGACATGCGTCCGCGTACGGGAGGTTCTCCTACCAGTAGAATGCGGTACAGTGGCCACAATTAGAGAGGATTAGCTGAATGGTAGCCCCTTTTCGTACGTTTTCTCCGCAACAGAATTAGTCGACCTACCAGCTGCAAGAGGCTTTCTTTGTGTCCAACTCTAACATCAACCCATAGTATTGCGCCCAACTCCCATGTGAGAATCCACAAACAGAGCATCCTGGGGTACCCCCACAATTTACGTCCTTTCCATCCTTTGCTGTCAAAAGCTTACCGGCAACGGACCTTGTCGTAAATCGCAGGTCTGAACGGGCCTACGTCCCTTCGTGGAGTTACCAACAATGAAATAGCAACGACGCCTCCTCTCCATTGTTAATGCTGGACTGCCAGCGTTCGTTTCTAGCCGGGGCATTTACTTTTAATCACGTCGAGTACTCTTAGCGTATTCCCCTCGCTCTACGTACGTACGTATATATACGTACGCGCACAGGCAGAGGTATACACGCCCTCGAACAAGCCGTGCGGATTACTCGCGAATTGTCGTTGTCGAGCGCGAGTGGTTCGCCGCAGCTCATTCCGTGCGCCAAAGAGACTCAGGCCAACGGGAACTAGGCTAAGAGAATGTGAACGAGCAAGCAACCAGTCTCTGTGGAGTTGGATATACGAAACGGCAAGTGTACGGCTCCGTAGACGATGGTCGGTGGTCCTTGTTATTATTGAGGAACCGAGCAAAGCTCAGTTGAGCTCATCTCCTCACCGACGGGGAAGACAGCTTTGGCTACTAATCGTGTGGCCGACTGCCTGCCTACCTGACGACGTGGTAGGGGCATGCGAGATAAGCGACGAAGCACTTTGACGCCACTTTCGTATGCCGCGGACAAAAAGAACAAGATCCGTCGGGTAACACTGGACACATTATTGTTACAATTATGTAAAAAAAAATGTAAAAGAATCGAGTGTTGTTCGTTAATCATAACAATTGAATTCAGTTGTGTGCTCATGGCAGCTCGAATTATACGAAAGAGATTCGTGGAGACTCACTCAAGGTGCACTAATAGGTTTAATCATATCAGCCAATTACAGGTAGAATTGTGACATATATTCTGATATTTACCTTATGTTTGCATACAAAACATGTGCTAACTAGGATTCTCAGGGGGAAAAGTATCTACACTCAACATTGTTAAGACGTAGGAAAAAGCCCGAATAGGCTTTGTTCAACTAGCATTATCGAACGTAAACTCCACGTAAAGCCTTATGAACAAACTTGCCTTGCTATCTTGTCTTTAATGCTTGACCAGTAGAATTTGCCAAATATGTTGAGATGTATGCAGCGATAATTGGGAGGTACTACAAAAGACAGTTCTATTTAGTTGGGATTACCGATGAGCCTCGAATTCCCAGTACGAGATCGTACGCCTAGGGAGTAACTTGAGTAGATGACAGCTATTACGTACGCCAATCAAACGCAACTACGACTGCTTATGTTTGATGTGGCATTCCAACCTGTAGCTTGGGTTCAATAGGGAGCCAACTGCAGCAGCCAGTTCTATGTACAGACTTCTGTTTACCTCCGTTCAAGCTTCCCCATACACAAGCAGATTCTTGGAGTGCAGCAGTCTCACATAAATCTGCAAGGATTGTTTTTATTTTCCCCTATTTCACTTGGCTGGTGTAACTACCGAGCACTTATAAGGAAAACTTCATCCATTGCATGCTTTTCTCCTGTCGTAGGATTTTACACCGTATTGGAGCTCAGCAAAGGCCGGCTGGTTACCATTGGCTCATTTCTCGAAGCCCGTCGTTTTGGACGTTGTCAACGCCGTCCATGAGGATATCGTGCCAAGATACATCAGCTGAAGCGATCCAACATGCTGAGACCGCGACGTGGTCAGCCAACCCACGTTGGCAGTGGGAGCTGCTACATAAAATTATGCCCGAGGCGCCTCCTGGTCTGGCCTTGGGTTTTGGCCTTTCGCAACTATCAAAGGACGTCCGTAGGCCGATGTAAGACCGCGGTCCTCCGTTTGGATAAGAGGCCGCTGGTTTAGCAGTACGGTACAGGGTAGAGAAGATTCGTCGGGTGCGCGTAGGCCGCTGAGTCCAGTGTAGCGGACCCTTGGGACTCATGGAATGCCTTCGGCCTGAGTGGCGACTTCAGCAATTCTGATAGGTTGACGTAATGGAGGATTCATAGCGGTCCCAGGGAAACACATCAATGACTTGACTTACTACGCAAGTTATGGACAGGACACACAGTTTTACAGTGAAAATGTAAAATGGATCTTCGAGCGACTCCAAGCTGCAACCGTATAAACCATATGAGGCAATACTTAGGCAACACATATAGGTAGTACGCGAAATGGGTCCAACAGAAGGCAGTGCAGGGGTATAGAAAAAAATGCAACATAATAAATAGCGAATGCGTAACCACAAATGCAATAACAAAGAAACGATTTCATGGATATTTAATCAGTTTAAGTACGTCTTTGAACGGTGTGAATTAGAAGCCGTACCACTTATCCTTACGATGTCCCTGTGCTGACAGTGCAAGTAAGAGATGCACGTATGTTGCACGTATTTGTACTAGGCAAACGCAAAGAGCATATTCCACATAGCCGATACTTGTGCATTCTTTCAGAGCGTAATTTCAGTCTCAGAGGCTCCCTATATGAGTTTTTCTTAGGTCATTGAATGGCCGTTTGGGTTCTTGATCCTTGGTCTCTTGCAAGACTCTCAGTTACACCCTGTGTGTCCCCTTCTTCTATACCTAGCCGGAGGTTAATTACTTGGACTTTGATGAGAGTGCCCTATGGAGGAGGTCAGTCGCTGTCATGAATGTATGCGTGGGTATCTGCCAATGAAATAGCCCTTAATCCAAACTGAGTCCACGGATGAAGCCATACGTACCTGCAATACTTCAAGAAGTTATTTCGGGCGAAAATGACTGGAGTGGTCCGAGTGTCAACGGTTTAGCGTACCCATTCTAAGACTCATATAGCCCTACATACCTTGCTAAGTTCTGTGCACTTGCACTCAGACGCAAAATAGCTACAATTTGTTTGAAGGTGCACCTTAACATATATTTTATATTACTCTGTTAAAAGACAATTGAAGAAGATTGTCGTCGTCGCAAGGGTCTCCCATTTGCATCTAAAAATAATTTTTTAAAGCTGACCATCAGCCAATATTTAACGCCCACGGTAGCAGTTTTTGCATTACTTCGTAAGACGGACCCCATATAAATGTAAATGCGCACCGGTGGGGATCGAACCCGTGCACCTACGTGTCTCATACGAATGCACCAAGCCACCGAGCTCCCATTTGCATCTAATCACGTTGTACGTACCTGAGCCCTATAATAGGCCTGTGATTCTTTTTTGCGGTCATCTTCATTGTCGTACAGTTCCGAGGGAACCTTAAATTACGAATATTTCGCTCGGCTGACGTCTTGCACAGTGGTCATTCTAGCCATCGATTTCGAAAATAAAAGCTTAATACTCGTGTGTAGAAGGAATAAATAGAAGTAGCTAGCGCTACTAGGTGATGACGTTACGCGTACTGTTCAACCGCTTGGGTTGACTGTCCTGTACCAAATGGTGAAGTTGACAAGGGGTTGACCGAGACGCAGCGACGCCGACCCAATGTTTTGTATGTGCGCGGTGGGAACCGCAGATTAATCTTGTGCACGCATGGTTAATGATTCTTGGGGCTGAAAAGCGCTATGCCATTCAGAATTCTCGTATCGTCGATGGAGTTGCTAAGTTGGCTAATCTGATGTCGCCTGGTTTGATATGCGATCAACCCTTGTGCGCACCGAAATTCTAAATATTGCATATATACATATATATAACGTTGTAAGTGTCACATTAGAATTGCTGCAGCAGTTATTTTGAAAATTAATTCCTCTCAAGCTGCACTACGCCAATTAACTCACGACTTTAGGGAAAATTTGCACACGTCTCTGCTATTTTTCTACCCTGCTCTTTGTTTTTAGATAGCCATTGCTTCCAACACCCCAATCATATATAAAATCCTGGTGGTTTTTTGCTCTTATACGAAGTGAATATCTTTTTAAATTTAGCGAAATCGTGGAGATTTTTGTTATAAATTTTCCATAACGAGAAACAAACTGTTTACCAAGATCACCGTGAGTTTAGTAAATAGATTTTTCAGGTTTATTTGAACCTATTTTTCAGCGCAACATGATTCACAAAGTTGTTTCATTTATCAATCAAATATAATGTATGAAAATTTGCAAATTTAAGGGGCAAAAAATGATCATAATCTCACAAGTCCAATGGCTGAGTTGTCTGCGCTCGGTGCTCACTGGCATTTTTCACTGTTGAGCCGGCACGAAGTCTAAATGAGTCTGGGCTACTCTCAGTTTTTGTGAAATAACTCTGCCCTCTGGCACAGTTCTTCGTCCTTTTCCTATGCGACCCAATCACCCCTCCGCGTCAGTTTTATTTCTGCTTTGATCCGTTTTTCATAATCGTGCAATTGCTCGCCGGTCATTCCTCCCACGCTTTGGCCGACGTTTGACGTCAGCCGCTTGGCCTCGGTTCGCTGTAAGGCGCGAGGAGAAATAAAGCGAAACGGAAAAGAATTCAAATAAAAATGCCCCAATTCAGCCATTCCAACCGAGCAGCAAATTCGACTTTACTTTTTTCCCGGGTTCCCCGTACCTTCATAATAATATATTTGTCTGCCGATGATTGCCTCAAGAGCTAGAACGTTCATTACTAGCGAAATTATTGGCCTGCTAAGATAGCTTTATTTTTAACGGTTTGTATAAAAATGACGTGTACAAATTATAAAATACATAATATGGTAATGTGGCGTCACCTATTGACATTAGGTACACCCACCTGAAAACGAAGATAGATCTTCTGTACAGGGCGTGTTAGTTACTATCGATTATTCTTATTATTTTTATTATATAACTACTTGTGTTCACTAAACGTGTATAAAATTTCCTTCTACGAACACTGAGTGCCGTTTCGTTGTCATTTTGCAATTAAGCTATCGACATTGCTTTTCACAGCTGCGTTGAGTTTTTAGTCTCGAGTTCCCCGTACCACCTCATCTGAGAGAATAACCAGTTCGGGTGGCCTTGTTTAGTAGAGCATCATAGCGTTTAATTTACGAGGACCTTCCGATCTTCACGCTTTGAATGACCCTAGTATCGAAATACGACTAGAATTGAACAAAACTCAGAAACACGAAGACAAGCGTCGTACTGCCTTACTATAGAGAGTTACACAAATATTCAGATGCTTTCACAGTAGCAGCCCTATCTTCCGATGCGACTTGATGTCAAATGGCTCCAGAAGTTTTAGTGCCAACGGAAAGTGTATGCATTTGCCATCCCCGCATTCAACCTTCGACCCTGAGAAAGATAAGGGGTCCTTTATTACCTCTCCTCCTGACTCTATTTCTACTTCCTTGATTTCTTCACCACCCCACCTTACCAGACAAAGCATTTATCTCAACGACGATAGCGGAATTCGAATAGGAAATCCGATGGTAGATCGCGGAGTTCCGAGCGGTCGAATCACGGAAGCGCTGACATACAGCTAGCTGTGTAAAACGATATATATATATATATATATATATATATATATATATATAT